>ML394895.1:0-53718 GCA_005239525.1 Nicotiana knightiana | reverse complement strand
TATTGTAGGAAAGAATGGTTGTGCTTATTGTGAACTGATGATTTGATCTTATGTGTTTCTTACTGCTTAGACTTGATTTATTTTTATTACTACTGAGTTGGCGTACTCACACTACTCCCTGCACCCCTGTGTGCAGATACAGGTGCTGGTACTGAGCACTAGTTTTTCTTCCTCGTGTGGAGCCGGAATTGGGACCTCGAGGTAGTTGTGCAGCGTCCACAGCATCTCTTTCCTATTTTCTTGTTTTGTATTTAGTTTCTCATTCCGAGTCTTGATGTATTATGACTGTAGGGTTATTTTTTACTACTCATAGATGCTCATGACGGTTGACTCCAGGTCTTGGGGTAGTGTATAAATTGTTTATTTCATTTTGTTGCTTTAATCTGCTTAAGCGAAAGAATATTTTTTTGAAAGACCGGTATAGTTTTGGAAATTATGAAATATTATGATAGTATGTAAGAGTTGGCTAGCCTAGTTCCATGATAGGCACAATCAGGGCCGGCTTAGGATTTGGGGTCGTGACAAAGTTGGTATCAGAGCCTATGTTACATAGGACTCAACGGTCATAAGCATGTTTAGTAGAGTCTCGCGGATCGGTACGAAGACGACTGTACTTATCTTCGAGAGACTGCAGAACCCTTAGGAACAATCTCATTTTTCTTGAATTATGTCATGCCATTTTGTTGATTCTGGAAATCTAAACTTCTGTTGTTTCATTCTCTCACAGATGGTGAGGACTCGTGCTACCGATCAGGGTGACCAGCCACCAGCTAGACCAGCGAGAGGTCGAGGCTGCGGTCGAGGCCATGGTAGAGGTAGGGGACCAGCCCTTGCACTAGCCGAGCCAGTACCAAAGGATCCACCTACCATTCAAGATCAAGTCCCCGCCATAGATGCTCCAACGGGACAGGCTCAGGCACCGGTANTAGTTTTTGATTGGGCCTTGTTACTTTAGCATATATTGATGATGTTAATCTGGTTTTGGTTAGATTCGGAGCAGTCGAGAGCCGATTCGAGGGGCAAGAGCATCGCGGATTAGTATTTGGGCCGGGTTGAGGTAAGTAATGACTATAAATCTTGTCCTGAGGGTATGAAACCTTGGACTTCGTATTTTCTCACTAGTTTTGGAGTGGCGCACATGCCGGATGACGAGTGTATAGCGTGCACTGATTTGGATTTGGACTTGGTCATTTACGCGGCAACTATTGAGTTGCGTATTTTACTCTTAATCATATGTTAAATAATGTTCTAAAAATATTGCTATATTTGGGTTGTAAGCCATGTTTGAGGCCTTGTGCCGACTTGTTTAGACCCATTAGAGGATTTTTAGTGCTATTTCCTCACTGTGTTGACTTATAATTTACACTCAGTCATATTATGCTTAACTATTTTCGAAACTCGGCCTTATTTACACTATTTGAGTTATAAAATGATATTTTGGGTCGAGTACCCCATTTTACTAATAGCCCGAGGGGCTTACTGAGAGTTTCTGACTCAATGAGGCCGAGGGCCTGATTGTGAGGATATGAGATGCCATGAGGTGGCTTGATTTTAGCGCTTGGGCTGAAGGAGCCCTTCCGGAGTCTGTATACACCCCCAGTGAGCGCATGTACCTACTGAGTGCGAGTGCCGAGTGACGAGTGATTGAGAGGCACGAGTGACAGTGAGGTTGCCCGAGGGGCTGATACTGAATGATTGTAAGGTATGCTGAGTGACTGACTCTGAGCGATGTTCTTCCCGAGGGGCAATTTATGATTCATGTTTTGGCCCGAAGGGCCATTGATGATTTATTTCATTTTACACTAAACTCTTCGGGTATTTTATTTCTGAAATTGTTGGAAAACACATTTTTCAAAGGATTTTCTGAAGTTGGATTTTAAANCGTGCTACCGATCAGGGTGACCAGCCACCAGCTAGACCAGCGAGAGGTCGAGGCTGCGGTCGAGGCCATGGTAGAGGTAGGGGACCAGCCCTTGCACTAGCCGAGCCAGTACCAAAGGATCCACCTACCATTCAAGATCAAGTCCCCGCCATAGATGCTCCAACGGGACAGGCTCAGGCACCGGTAGTGCCTATTGTTATTCTGGGTCTTCAGGAGACCTTGGCTCAGATCTTGACTGTATGTACCACCCTGGCTTAGGTAGTTACTGCGTCTTCTTCTGCTGCTACTTCTCAGGCCGGGGGAGGCAGTCAGACTCCAGCTGCCCGGACACCTGAGCATATTACTCAGGGCCTTCAGACACCGGGGGCAGTTCAAGCCTAACCGGTTGCTCCAGTTCAGGACTTCATGGTTCCGGCTATGCCAGATAATCAGCAGCGTAGACTGGAGAGATTTAGTAGACTTGAGCCTCCGACATTCAGTGGTGTTGAGGGCGAGGATGCCCAGGGTTTTCTAGATAAGTGTCAAAGGATGCTTCGTACTGCTAGGATTCTGGAGACCAGTGGGGTCTCTTTGCTACTTTTCAGTTTTCTAGGGCTGCTTTTACTTGGTGGGAGTCCTTTGAGAGGCGTAGGCCTGTTGGTTCAGCACCCCTCACCTTCTAGCCCAGAGTGCAGCTCGTGCACCACCAGTTCAGAGTTCCTATATACATGAATCTTCTAGTGGCCATTCTGGTGCCAGGGGTTTCTATCAGCCCCCGTCTCCAACTCTAGGGAATTGTTTTGAGTGCGGAGAGTGTGGGCACATGTGGAGGTAGTGTCCCCGTCGTTCTGGTGGTTCTTCTCAGCAGAGGGGCCAGCCCTTGAATTTGGCTCCAGTTACTTCACCACCCACCCAGACAGCTAGGGGTGGGGGCCAGACCGCCAGGGGCCGCCCTAGAGGGGGAGGTCGTGCAGATGGGGGCCAAGCTTGTATCTATGCACTTCCAGCCAGGCCAGATGCTATGAATTTCGATGCAGTGATCACATGTATTGTCTCAATCTGTCGCAGACATGCTTTAGCTTTATTTGACCCTGGTTCTACATATTCCTATGTTTCATCATATTTTGCCCATTTTCGGGTTATGCCCCGTGAGTCTCTAGTTACATCCGTTCATGTGTCGACTCCGGTGGGCGATACTATTGATGTGGACCGTGTGCATCGGTCATGTGTGATATCTACTGGGGGTCTGGAGACCCGATTGGACCTATTGTTACTTAGCATGGTCGATTTTGACGTGATATTGGGCATGGATTGGCTATCCCCATGTCATGCTATTCTTGATTGTCACGCTAAGACCGTGACCTTAGCTATGCCAAGATTTTCGAGGGTTGAGTGGAGAGGTTCTTCTGAGTATGTGCCTAGTAGGGTGATTTCCTACCTGAGGCTCAGCGTATGGTTAAAAAGGGGTGTTTATCGTATTTGGATTTTGTGAGGGTTGTTAGTGGTGAGACTCCCGCTATTGATTCGGTTCCTGTGGTTTGTGACTTTCCAGACGTGTTTCCTTCAGACATGCCAGGCATGCCTCCTGACATGGACATTGATTTTGGTATTGCCTGGTGCCAGGCACTCAGCCTATTTCTATTCCACCTTATCATATGGCACCAGCGGAGCTGAAGGAATTAAAGGAGCAGCTTCAGGAACTCCTTGACAAGGGATTCATTTGGCCTAGTGTGTCACCTTGGGGTGCATCGGTGTTGTTTGTGAAGAAGAACAATGGTTCTATGCATATGTGTATTGATTATCGGCAGCTGAACAGGGTTACGGTGAAGAACCGGTATCCCTTGCCTCGTATAGATGACTTGTTTGATCAGTTGCAGGGTGCCATGGTATTTACCAAGATTGACTTGCGTTCTGGCTATCATCAGTTGAAGATTCGGGGGCCCAATATCCCGAAGACTGCCTTCAGGACTAGATATGGTCATTATGAGTTTCTGGTTATGTCATTCAGGCTGACCAATGCCCCAGCAGCCTTTATGCACTTGATGCACAGTCTATTCTGGCCTTATCTGGATTATTTTGTCATCGTATTTATTGACGATATCTTGGTGTATTCCCGATCTAGGGAGGATCATGAGCAGCATTTGAGAGTTGTGCTTCGGACCTTGAGGGAGAAGAAATTGTATACAAAATTTTTGAAGTGTGAGTTCTGGCTTGATTCACTAGTGTTCTTGGGGCACGTGGTGTCCAGTGAGGGTATTCAGGTTGATCCAAAGAAGATAGAGGCAGCATCGGCTACCGAGATCCGCAGTTTCCTTGGTTTGGCAGGGTACTATCACCGTTTTGTAGAGGGATTTTCATCTATTGCAGCACCTATGACCAGGCTGACCCAGAAGAGTGCTCAGTTCAGGTGGACTGAGGAGTGTGAGGACAGCTTTCAGAAGCTCAAGTTAGCTTTGACTACAGCTCCGGTGTTGGTTTTGCCTACGGGTTCAGGTTCTTATACAGTTTATTGTGATGCCTCGAGAGTTGGCCTTGGAGCGGTTTTGATGCAGGACGGTAGGGTGATTGCCTACGTGTACAGACAGTTGAAGGTGTACGAGAAGAATTATCCAGTGCACGATCTTGAGCTAGCAGCTATTGTCCACGCCTTGAACATTTGGCATCATTATTTATATGGAGTGCATTGTGAGATTTTCACTGATCACCGTAGTTTACAGCATCTGCTTAAGTAGAAGGATCTGAATTTGCATCAGAGGAGATGGTTGGAGCTTCTTAAGGATTATGACCTCACCACTCTATATCATCCGGGGAAGGCCAATGTAGTGGTCGATGCCCTGAGTCGCAGAGAAGAGAGTTTGGGGAGTCTAGCCTACCTTCCAGTAGAAGAGCGACCTTTAACACTTGATGTTCATGCTTTAGCGGGTCAGTTGGTGAGACTGGATCTATCAAATCCCTCGCGGGTATTGGCTTGTGTAGCCTCCAGGTCTTATCTTTATGATCAGATTAGAGCACGCCAGTATGATGATCCACACTTGCTCGTTCTTCAGGACAGGGTCCATCGCGGTGATGCCAGGAATGTGGTCATTGGTGATGATGGTGTCATGAGGATGCAGGGCCAGATTTGTGTGCCTAATGTGGATGGACTTCGAGACTTGATTCTAGCTGAAGCCCATAGTTCGCAGTATTCCATCCATCCGGATGCCACGAAGATGTACCAGGATCTGAGACAGCATTATTGGTGGAGGTGGATGAAGAGGGATACTTTTGAGTTCGTGGCTCGGTATCTCAACTGTCAGCAGGTCAAGTATAAGCACCAGAGACCGGGTGGATTGCTTCAGATATTAGATATTCCGGAGTGGAAGTGGGAGCGAGTCACCATGGACTTTGTAGTTGGGCTCCCACGGAATTTGAGGAGGTTTGATGCTATATGGGTTATTGTGGATTGGCTAACCAAGTATGTGCACTTCATTCCTGTTGGTACTACTTATTCTTCAGAGCAGTTAGCTGAGATTTACATCAGGGAGATTGTATGATTGCATGGGGTTCCAGTTTCTATCATTTCTGACATAGGTACTCAGTTCACATCTCAGTTTTGGAGGGCCGTGCATAGGGATTTAGGTACTCAGGTTGAGTTGAGCACAGCGTTTCATCCTCAGACAAACAGGCAGTCGGAGCATACGATTCAGATTTTGGAGGATATGTTGCATGCCTGCATCATTGATTTTGGGGGTTCATGGGACCAGTTTCTGCCACTCGCGGAGTTTGCATATAATAATATTTATCAGTCGAGTATCCATATAGCTTTGTATGAGGATTTATATGGTAGGAGGTGCAGATCTCCGGTTGGTTGGTTTGAGACGAACGAGGCTAGGCTATTGGGCACATACTTGGTTCAGGATGCGTTGGGTAAGGTGAAGTTGATTTAGGAGCGGCTTCGCACGGCACAGTCTAGGCATAAGAGTTATGCGGACCGGAAGGTCCGAGAGGTGTCTTTCATGGTTGGGGAGAAGGTGCTGCTGAAGGTGTCACCCATGAAGGGTGTTATGAGGTTCGGGAAGAGGGGAAAGCTGAGTCCCCGTTTCATTGGGCCATTTGAGGTGCTTCATAGGATTGGGGAGGTGGCTTATAAACTTTCCTTGCCTCTCAGCTTATCGAGTATTCATCCGGTGTTCCATGTTTCGATGCTCCAGAAGTATGTTAGTGACCAGTCACATGTTTTGGACTTCAGCACGGTTCAGCTCGAGGGTGATATGTCATATGAGGTAGAGCCAGTGACTATTTTAGGTCGTCAGGTCAGAAATCTGAGGTCTAAGGATATAGCTTCAGTGAAGGTTCAGTGGAGAGGACAGCTGGTGGAGAATTTCACCTGGGAGACCGAGCAGGAGATGCGGAGCAGAAATCCTCACTTCTTTGAGACTCCAGGTATGTTTCTAGAACCGTTCGAGGACGAACATTTGTTTAAGAGGGGGAGGATGTAACGACCCGGCCGGTCGTTCCGTGAGATTAGCCTCGTTTCCCCTGTTTATGTTTTATCATATGTTGCTTAGCCTATTTATGTTGTGTTGGGTCATTTGGTTTGGGTTCGAAGTTGTCGTGGTGAGAACTGAGACACTTAGTCTCTTAAATTGGCTTAATAGTTGGAAAAGTCAACTAGGAGTTGACTTATTGGTAAATGACCTCGGAATGTAGATTTTATGGCTCGGATAGCTTCATCAGGTGATTTGGAACTTAGGAGTGTGTTCAGAATGTGGTTTTGATGTCTGGTGTAGAATTAGGCTTGAATTGGCGAAGTTGAGTTTTTGGCGATTACTGGTCAGCAGTGGAAAGTTAGCTATCGGGATCGAAATGGAATTCCGAAAGTTGGAACAGGTTTGTAGTGTCATTTGGGACGTGTGTGCATATTTTCATGCCATTCGGACGTGTTTTGGTTGGTTTCGGCATCATTGGCGGAATTTAGAAATTTCAAAGTTCATAGGCTTGAATTTGATGTGATTTTGGTGTTTTTGCGTTGTTTTTGGGGTTTCAAAGGCTCGACTAAGTTTGAATAAGGTTATGGGACTTATTTGTGTTTTTGGTTAGGGTCTTGAGGGGCTCGGGATGCTTTCGGATAGTCGTCGGGGGGATTGAAGTTTGAAAATGCAACTGAAGAAGCTGCTGGTGCCAGGCATCTAGTGTGGCCGCACCTGTGGAAGGGTAGCCACAGGTGCGACTCCGCAGGTGCGGAGTGGATTGCGTAGGTGCGAAAAGGGGTCAGTCTGGAGGAATTCGCAGGTGCGAGGCATGGGCCGCACCTGCAGAGCCGCAAGTGCAGGTGATTCACCGCAAGTGCGGGATTCAGGAATTTAGTGGAATTCTGCATGTGCGGGTCCGCAGGTGCGAAGCAAGGGCCGCAGGTGTGGTTTCACTGGGCAGGAAGTATAAATACTTGCCTCCGCAAATTTTTGGCGTTTCTCATCACTTTTGCATACGGGTTGAGTCATTTTGAGAGCAATTTGGAGAAGGATTTCGAGGGTCTTCTGTGGAGGTATGTTTCTCGGACTAAAAACTCGATTCTATGTTATTATGTGACGGATTAGGCTTAGAATTAGTGGTTTTAATGGCATAAATTGGGGGTTTAGGTCTTTGGAAATTGAGACTTATAATTAAGGAATTTAGGGGTTGTTTGTTGTCGGATTTCGATGCGTTTTATATGTGTAGACTCGGGAAAGGATAAGGATTCTTGTGATGCAATTTTTATCGAATTCCGAGATGTGGGCTCGGGTTTGGCCGATTTCGGGAATTGTGCCTAAAATTGATAGTTATTGATTAGGCCTCGTTCCTTTAGCATATATTGATGATGTTAATCTGATTTTGGTTAGATTCGCAGCAGTCGAGAGCCGATTCGACGGGCAAGAGCATCGCGGATTAGTATTTGGGCCGGTTGAGGTGAGTAATGACTATAAATCTTGTCCTGAGGGTATGAAACCTTGGACTTCGTATTTTCTGACTAGTTTTGGAGTGGCGCACATGCCGGATGACGAGTGTGTAGCGTGCACTGATTTGGATTTGGACTTGGTTATTTACGCGGCAACTATTGAGTTGCGTATTTTACTCTTAATCATATGTTAAATTGTGTTCTAAAACTATTGCTATATTTGGGTTGTAAGCCATGTTTGAGGCCTTGTGCCGACTTGTTTAGACCCCTTAGAGGATTTTTAGTGCTATTTCCTCACTGTGTTGACTTATGATTTACACTCAGTCATATTATGCTTAACTGTTTTTGAAACTCAGCCTTATTTACACTATTTGAGTTATAAAATGATGTTTTCGGTCGAGTACCACATTTTACTGATAGCCCGAGGGGCTTGTTGAGACTTTCTGACTGAGTGAGGCCGAGGGCCTGATTGTGAGGATATGAGATGCCACGAGGTGGCTTGATTTTAGTGCTTGGGCTGAAGGATCCCCTCCGGAGTCTGTACACACCCCCAGAAAGCGCAGGTACCTACTGAGTGCGAGTGTCGAGTGCCGAATACCGAGTGACGAGTGATTGGGAGGCATGAGTGACAGTGAAGTTTCCCGAAGGGCTAATACTGAATGATTGTGAGGTATGCTGAGTGACTGATCCTGAGCGATGTTTTGCCCGACAGACGATTTATGATTCATGTTTTGGCCCGAGGGGCCATTTATGATTTATTTCATTTTACACTAAACTCTTCGGGTATTTTATTTCTGAAATTGTTGGAAAACACATTTTTCAAAGGATTTTTCTGAAGTTGGCTTTTAAAGTATGTTGATTGCATATATATATATATATATATATACTGTTGGAAAGAAAGGTTGTGCTTATTGTGAACTGATGATTTGATCTTATGTGTTTCTTACTGCTTAGACTTGATTTATTTTCATTAGTACTGAGTTGGCGTACTCACATTACTCCTTGCATCCCTCTGTGCAGTTACAGGTGCTGGTATCGAGCGCTACTTTTTCTTCCTCGTGTGGAGCCGGAATTGGGACCTCGAGGTAGCTGTTGAGCGTCCACAACATCTCTTTCCCATTTTCTTGTTTTGTATTTAGTTCCTCGTTCTGAGTCTTGATGTATTATGACTATAGGGTTATTTTGTACTACTCGTAGATGCTCATGACGGTTGAGTCTAGGTCTTGGGGTAGTGTATAAATTGTTTATTTTATTTTGTTGCTTTAATCTGCTTAAGCGAAAGAATACTTTTGTGAAAGACCGGTATAGTTTTGGAAATTATGAAATATTATGATAGTATGTAAGAGTTGGCTAGCCTAGTTCCATGATACATCACCGCCGGTTAGGATTTGGGGTCGTGACAATTTTCATGTCAAAATGATATGGTTATATCATATAGATCCCCTTTAGTACTCAAAAATATTATTTCCAATTATTGTTGGTGAACTATAAAGTCTTAATCATTAGAAAATATTTTTTTACAGGGCCTTACATTCTTCCCTACTTGAGAACATTCATCCTCAAATATTGGATCTTGACCTTTTTCCATTCCTAGAGATATAGTACTTAAGTTTCCTTGACACCTATTCGTCTCTTTTAGTTTCTCAAACCTTTAGAGACTTCTTGAAAACCCAACAAGTCTTATCTTAGTACAGAGTCATTCTCCTTACCCCTAAACCGTCATCTTAATTGTTCATAACTTACCCTCAAGACTTAGTTCCTCAAACTTTAACTAATTTTTCTAAATTTTAAAAATTTTGGCAGAGCCTCTTATATAAGTCTATCCACCAATCAGAGAGCCACACTAAAGAAACATATCCACATTCCATTGAAGGTACCGTAAGAATACATAGCACTAAACACATCATTTCTTTCCATTTCATTATTTTTAACTTACGTAATTGTTCCAAGCCAAGGAGGCGCACATAAATGGGCATAAAACATAATACCCAAAAGGAGAGGGCTTCCAATAGTCTATACATACCATTACCGTAGCCTACAAATAAGTAAGGTGATCTATACTTCATAACTTCGTCCTCCTCCTAAGTCGCTTCTTATACATGTTTTTCCCACCATAACGCCTTGTCGGATGAAACTTCCTTGGTCCTCAGCTTTCGAACTTATCTACAAAAGAATGCAACCGGAACCGCTTTATAAGTCAAGCCATCATTAAACACAACATTCTCTATAGGGACAATTAGTGACAGATCCTCAATCACTTGCATTAACAGAGACACATGAAATACGGGATGCATGGAGGACAACACTTGAGGTAATTTAAATTCACAGGCTACTTGGCCAATTTTTTTAAGATTTTATGTAACCCAATATATCTTAGACTCAATTTCCTTTTCTTATAAAATCACATAATGTTTTCATGAGGAAAATCTTTAGAAATGCCCGTTCATTCACCTTAAACTCCAAATCTCTATGTCAAACATGTGAATATGACTTTTGACAACCTCCAGCCTTCACCCACCACTCCTTGACGATCTTGCATATTGCCATGACTTAGTGAATGAGGTATGGCCCTATCAACTGTGTACACCATTTTTTGACCATCTTATGGGTGATGTACGCCTCCTGCCATACGAGGCACCACATAGTGCGACAATAACCCAATATACGATAAAATTCTCGACCACGGCCTTCATTGACCACCCTTTGCCCCTCAAAGTACGTTAATGTAGCAACTCCTTGCCCCAATCACAGTTCGATATACGAAAGTACATTATTATGAACACTATATTACTTCTCATGTCATATACGGACATCTTTATTGAACAGACAACATAAACATGATATTAACATAATATTGAGTCATAAAATATTGCATGTACATACTTTTGAACCAGATCCATCATTTGTGGAACATCTTTATCACATTTTTATTATATATGACCTTCTAGGAATTGAGATCCACAATAATTTCCTTTATATAGTTACAATCATATGTTAATACTTGCAACCTGCTCCTCCAAATTCTCAACAAAACACATTGCTTGATGAGTTTTTATTTGGACTTTCTGTTTCAAATGAATAACATCCTCTAGCTTGTGCACACACCCTCGAACATTAACCTACACCATATCGCATCAAATGTAAAGTTACATTATGCTCAGACTTTTCTTAGCCACTCTCTTTCCTTCTTATGTGCCTTATATGATTTAAGAAATCACTCTACTTTCTTTTTCAGCATTCTCACGATCCCTCTTTACTGTTAAACACCTACCAAGCACATCTCAACACCCTTTATGTATATTCAATTCAAAAGAGTCACTGGCCCGAACAGGTCTTCTTCGAAACTTGAGATCCTCCTAAATTCTTCAAACAACTTTTTGTTTTCCTTCTAAGT
Source organism: Nicotiana knightiana (assembly GCA_005239525.1). NCBI lineage: Eukaryota > Viridiplantae > Streptophyta > Magnoliopsida > Solanales > Solanaceae > Nicotiana > Nicotiana knightiana. The sequence goes on along the minus strand of ML394895.1, from coordinate 42,549 downwards.
GTAAGACTTAGTCCACCTGATTCCATCCTTAATAAGTAACTCACCTTATTCCCAGTGTTGTAGTTACCAATAGTGTTTTATGGTATTTCAGCTTGAGAGTTATCATGTTAATCATGTCTGTTTCATAACAAGTGTTCATCCTCTCTCAATATGTTTCAAACATTTACATTTGTCCTTTGGGTGGATTTTGTTGTTTTCCCTTTTTTATCACCCTTTTGGCCTAGTCAATATGTTGGTACTGTCTTTTCTTTGTAACTGGGACACTCATTCCCATCCCATTTTGCCCTTGATGCATAGTTGATAGCCTTATTGTTTCACACACCTATCTATCTCCCATGAACTCGTAGTATCGTTGTGACTGGGTTATTGAGTTTACCAAACCCCCACTTCACCACTAGTAGTCTCACTTTCCATTGTAATATGTAGATATGAACTCTCTCAAAATCTTTTAGTTGATATTCAGTGTCACCCAAGTCACCTACATTATGGGTGGTCTTTTATACCTTCTTTTAACAATTGTGCTCTAGGCGAGTCCACAATTGTGGTACATACTATTTTGCGATAACTACAACCATCTCAATTTATAGGTTTTCTTCCAATTCTTCTTGCCTCATTCTTCCTAGTTAGTGAATAGCTATGCACTCTTCCATATGTTACGCGGCCCTTTCCCTTAGTTGTGAATTCATCATGCTAGCCTCTCAACACTTGTTGGGATAGCCGTTAGATGTTATTCCTTGTATCACTTAAAACTTCCTTGCTTGTAATATTATTTAAAGGCTCTCCATCGAGTCCAATTGCACTCTTGGGTTATTATATCATCACATTTATTTCTCCCATTCGTTCCATCTTTCTTAGAGTCTTGGGACATTAGCTAAATAGCAAATCCTTGATTAACTCATTATGAACACTCCTAAGCCTTTCACATTTGATATATCGTACTTCCTTGGGTTCCATTGTCCTTGATTCTATGACAAGTATACAAACCCAATTGAAAACCTTACACTTACCCCTTTTCTCTCCATTAGTTCTTAGGATCGTTGACCATGTCATGTATAGACAATTTACCTTTCTTAACCTTCCACATTCTTGGGTGTACTAGAGGTCTGTCATTAGCGTATCTTTTCAGATCATCACATTAATCCATACCACTTTTCTAGGCTACATATTCCTTCAACAAAATATTCAAACGTCATAACTACATGGTTCCGCTCTTGTTTTATTGTACTTAAATTACCTCACTATGGCCCTTCCGTCCCCACATGGGGTGAATGTTCCAAATTTCGACACAAGTCTAGAATTTAGCAACTTGAGGGACATATGTTTCATATCTCTAGTACTCTTGTATATGATCGACCATTAGGGAGGTTTAAATCGCCATGGTATTAACCTCATAAGTACTCAACTCTTATTCGACCTCATAGGCTTGGGACCCAAATTCCTCATGTCAATATTTTTTAGGAGTGTAACACAACTTCGTACATTTCTGGGACTCTTATAACATTCATGGTGCAAGGGTCTTCTCGTTGTGTGTTTAATGACTCTCCTTATACTCAAAGGGACATGTTATTACATATACTTTGATGTTCTCTTTTTTTTTTGTTCTCCTTAGACTTATCATTGCCAAACAAGTCACATATGGGCACAAAGAACTCATCATTACACCGTTCATAACTTCTTGTCTCCCCTGAGAGACCTACACTATCGTCATTACTCTCCAAGTCATGCCTTTAATATATCACATGCCTATGTAACAAATTTTCTTTTAAATCTTAGGATCATATATAGGGTTCCTGCACTATCCACATGTACTAGTTACTTACGTCTCAGTTATCATACCAATGTCTCTTTGGAGGTGGGTAATCACTTCTAACACTTTTTTCGTATAAAGTATGCTCTGGGTACTATATACTTATCTCTTACATCCATACCATTCATTAAACATGATATATGTGCCATCTCCTTAATATTTGGGATTTTATTGATTGGTTATGTCATGTGACAATATTACTTGGAATAGAAGAAAGAACATTTATCCTGAACCTCAACGCACGAGTTAGAAGACAGTCTTATAGTCAAGCTCTATCGCACGATCCAAAGTGTTGAAGATGGGTAACATTCCTAAATGTCCAAGTAGCCTCCTAATTATAGATGTTGTCGACAACACATCGATGAGAAGGACTCTACCAGACACGGCTCCGAGACATCCTAAGACATTTTTAAGCCTTAGGCTCTGATACTAAATTTGCCACGCCCCGACCTCGGGGAGCGCGACCGGCACTCAACCGAGATACCCCAATCAAGTAAGCTTGTATAATTCCTTCTACCTGAAATTAACCATGAATAAATAGAAGATAAATTTCATTTATTGGACAATGAGATCAATCCATTACCATTAGTTACGTCATTTATATGTCTCCAAAATATTACATTACATATTCATAGTTTAAAAGTGGAAGCAGGTAATACAATGACAACATCATTAGTTTGACTTTCCCATAACCAAGGTACAACCCACACTATATCTACGGAGCCTCTAGCGGATACAAAAGAGTACTGTGATTGTGTCAGCAACAAGGCATTGTCTATACCTCAAAACACAATACATGAGAAAAACTATATACACGAGCCCTAAATGAAGTGGGGCTCACCAAGTTAGTTATGGGTGTATCGCTATCACTTATCAATGTTGCCTGCTGTGGAACCACCTACATCTATTAATAGATATAGCCGCCCTCGGAAAAAGGGATGTTAGTACATATGGAATAGTACTAGTATGTAAGACTAAACACCCTCTCAATACAAGGAGAAATAATCACAGGATCAAAGGAAGACTCAAACAATACCAAAACATCAAGTTGGAAGCAAGATAAGTTTGCAAATAAAGTTCAATATTTTAGGTTGGGAGAATTTAGTATCGATATACTACCGTGACTTTAGCACGGAGTCTGATCACGCCCCGATCGGCTAGGTCGTCTTACCCAAAGACATCCAATCATAATCACAATCACAATTAACACCACGCGCGGCATGGCATCCGATCTCGACCGGATAGGCTAGGCCGTCTCACCACAATATCATGTGGATCGACATCACCCTCTGCTAGAAATCATCTCATCCTAATTAAGGGTGATAATCGCAACACATCAATCTCATCCTGTTTAAGGGGAATATGTTCAATACATCAATTGCACCCCATTTAAAGGGAATATTCTCAATATATTAGTTTGGGGATTTTCCCCTCAATCACTCCTACACCGGCACGTGTAAACTCGAGGTTAGGTTATTTTGGCCTGCCCTTCCTTCATGACCAACAATACTCAAAAAATGTTCATTATTTGAAAAGGATTTTCAGCTCATTTCATAATCTTTCACATGCCTTTCCATTTCATTGGCACTAGTGGCCACAAATGTAATATCTCTCTTGGTACGTTGGCCGTATTTCATATTTCATTCTCACGTCTTTCACTTTCAAGAACCGTCATGGATTATCAACAACAAGGTATTTCAAATCAAGAGTTTAAGTACACATATCAGCAATTAAGAGTCATAAGCACATTGGGTTTTCTTCCACAATTTTGGAATAATAACTTTCATTTGGAACACGAGTTGAAGTCATAACGTTTTAATACACACCCCATACTTTGAACACATTATCAAATGATAACATAATATGACAAGAGCATTTGGAACACGTTTTGAACATACATCTTTCGACACAAAGCTTATTTGGAATAGTCTAACTCGGGACATGAGAAATAAGAAATAGTTTCATCATGCTTGAGACCTACGAGAACATCACGGGATTCAATTCTAAGAGAAAGTTTAGCCAACATACCTGAAATTCATTCCTTAGTTATACTACAATGGTCCACTATACTAAGCAACTTCAATCTACAATATCAACATCGAATAGCACCATCATTAGTAACTAATTCCATAGTTTAGGCCATTTAGACACTTTATCAAACACCTAATAGGCATAAATCTCTGCATCTCTTAACCATAGAATTAGTTCATTCAAGTACCACCATTTATCAAAAATTTATCCCACCACCACTCTTAAACAATTCATACTCCCAACATCACATGCATGACCTACCATCCACCCCCAACCAACAAAATTCCATGAAATAATCATTTTTGAATCTCTACAATGGTTATGCATTTAAATTAAAAACTTATGGATTCCAATCACCATCCCATGAGTTCCAAAACTTAATTCATACCCATATACCCATAATAAATCCATGAGCGTAAGTCTAAAGGTGTAGGATTACCTTTTGGAAGAAATCTTACAAAACTCTCTTTTGAGTTATTGAAGAAATTCTTGAAAATCCAAGGATTTCATGGTGGATTGAGTTAGTTCTAGTCTGAAAATAATAGGATTCATACCAAGATAATGGGGATTTCTTGCGTTGAAATGGGAGGATTTAGGGGTCTTGAGAGAGTGGAGGAGAGTTCCAAAATTTTTCCAAATGAAATGGGAAAATGAGCCCCAGAAATTACTTAAAAGGACCTTAAGTTGGGGGCGCCCAGTTTGGCGAAGTGAGCCTCACTTCGCTGTCAACTGCATGCAAGTGAAGATAGGATCTGCGCCCGGTCTGGCAAAGCAAGCCTTGCTTCATTGTCTGCCAAAATAACTGGATGGTCTGGCTTTAGTAATTTGGTCATAACTTTTAATAGGAATGTCCAAATGACGAACGACGTAATGCTTTAGAAACTAGACTCGAAGGGTTATACTTTAGTAGCAAAGTTAATGGAAAATATCTTTATATTATGAGAGTTATACGTATTCAATGGCATGTGTTGTGTAAATTAAGACACCTTTTCCACTTAATAATTCCATCTCATTCCAAACAACTTCTTCCTACTTACAAACCTCCTTATTATGTTCCAAAACACTTTCCATATGTATTTTCATGTTAAAATGATGTGGTTATATCCTATAGGTCTCCTTTAGTACTCAAAAATAGTATTTCCAATTATCGTGAGTGCACTATAAAGTCTTAATCATTAGAAAATATTTTATTTTTATGGGTCCTTACATCTTGGATCATTTACTATGCCATTTTCATGTGCGAAGAGATTACAATATTTGAAATCCCACAACCCTGGGTGGATAGTAGTTTTATTTTCCTTTCTCCCCAGAGCATAATATTAACCATTAGAACCTCTCTAACCAACGCATGATTTAATCCCGATATTAAGATGTCGTAGTTGCATGGTTTCACTCATGTATGGTTGAAGTTAAGTAGCCTTACCGTGATATTTCCTCCCCACTTCAGGTGGGTGTTTCAGATTTTGGCACATATCATAAGCATATTGATTTTAAAGATAAATTTATCGCATCCCTAGACCTCTCATATAGGATCAACTATCAGGAATGGTTAAGTTACAAAAATAATAATCTCAGAAGTGCACAACCTTTTTTTCAACCTAGTGGGTTTGGGGCGTAGTTTCCTTGTGTAAACTACTATTAAGAGCGTTACGTAACTTCATGTATTTTTGAAACCCCTATCATATTCAGGGTTACAAAATGCTTTTTAGTTCGAGTTAAACCAATTTTCCCTACACTCAAGAAGGCAGCTGGTGTCACGTACTTGGGTATTTCTCTTTAAGACTAACTATTTTGAACAAGGCACATATGAAATGAAAAAATTTTAAATATACCCTTCATAACTCATCGTCTTCCAAGAATAAATGATGCTAGCATCTTTATTCTTCCGATCATGCCTCCCATATTTCACATGTCTAAAACGACTCACTTCTTTTACATCTCAGGATCATGTACATGGTTCCCACATTATCAATGTGTACTAGTTAACTCTATGCCTCATTTGCCTATTCTATGATTTCATCACAATGATTACCCATGTCGTTGTTATTGGTAGTAACATTCAAGTCTCTTAGGATATAACCTCCTGAAATGCCCCTGCTCAGCCCGTTGATTTATTCTTGAACAATTCCAGCTCAATCTCGAACCTCGTTGATCCTATTTGTATTAAATATATGGGGGTTGAAGGTTCAAACATGTTAAAGAAGATGCATCATTCCATGATCAAACATATTGGGTAGGAAACTCTATGGTCATATTCATTCTAGCACATCATAGAATAATTGTTGAAGGTCGCCAAATGTTTAATTTGGGTGTTCGACGTAGAGATTTAGAGTTGAATAAAGTGAACAGGTTATTCTCAAGATTTTCTCCATGAAGATATTATGTGAATTGTTAATAAAGTTAAAGTAGGTGCAGTTCATTGGGCCTTATGGAATCTTGAAGGCAACATGCCGACCTATGAGTACGATGTCCTCCATCATTGTCCTCCAACCAGTGCTTCGTGTGTCTATGTCCAAGAAGGTATTTGGAAATCCTTTGTATAATTGTCTTATGGGAGTTACCTAATTTTCATCCGTGTTAGATCAGTCCGGAAGTTGAAATTGCCTCCGTTAAAGTGTTATGGAAAAGTCAGTGCGAGGAGGTCACCTCGAAGGCCGAGGGTGTTGTGGAAAGAAAATATTTTCACTTGTTTGTATAGCCAAATGGTTGTGATTTGAAAGGTGCTTTCTATTTGATATGATTTAAATATGTACAGTTCATGTAAGGATACCACTGTTGATGATGTAATGCCTGGAACGTTGAGATTGGTGTTATTGATACACATTGTGATGCTTTGTTGAGTTAGCTCATATGTGGAGGAATCCATGGGATTTGTAATTGGAGATACTTGGCTATATCATAAAAGTGTATTATTTGATCAATGTGGTATAGATACCTGCATTAAATAGATGCCTGGTCAATCTTTTATAATTTCTTTATCATGCATATTTTTGGACTACCTTATTGACGAGTTTGAATTGAAAGTTTCATTTCATAGTGCATCTAAAAGAGGTTTTTATTGAACAAATCTAAGAAAGAATAAATTTTATTGGGATGATTATGTACATATGCTTTATAAGGGAGTATTTACACCTATTAGGATTAATTGGATTAAGTGGACACATGGTCACTATCTTGTTTTATTCCTATCATTTTTTCAGATTAGTAATGTCATTTACTAGTGCGTGTCTTCTTTTTCTTGCAAGGTCGAAATTCGAGGACGAATTTTCTTCAAGAAGAGGGGAATGATAGAAAATAGGAAGCTCAACTCTATTCAAGGACAAGGATGAAGCTATGGAATCTCAAAGAGGGCCTTTAATATGATCTCAAGCTCAAAGGTTTCAAAACAAGGTCATTGGACGTCAGGAGCGAATAAAGAAGTTGTTAGTTGGGAGGAAGAGCTAAAAGATAAAGGATGTGAGTTTTCTAAGTGTTATAATTATTACATGTCCCAAATTCATGTCCAACAAAGGATGGATTAGGTCCAAAGAGATATCCTTTGAAGAAGGTCCAAATCAGGCCGTTATTGGACCTATTTGGCACCTAAAATGAGGGCATTTGCATCTATACCTAGTTTTTGGGTTACCTTTTAACTTATACCCGCTTTGTAAAAAAAATGCAAGCGTACCCACTTTTTGGGTAACTTCAGACATATGGTCTTGAAGTAGCAAAAATTTATGTCTGAAGTTTGAACTTCGGAAACTTTTGCCTGGAGTGTAGCCTTATCAGAGCAAAACTTCAGATATTTTTGCCTGAAGTTTGGTCTGACTTGCAAAGGCAATCACACAAACTTCAGTTCATAGTGCAAGGGAAAACTTCAGTTCAATTATGTATTTCTGAAGTTTGAACTTCGGAATTTTTTGCCTGAAGTGTAGCCTTATCAAAACAAAACTTCATATATTTTTGTCCAAATTTTCGCCTGACTTGCAAATGCAATCAGGAAAACTTCAGTTCATTGCAAGGGCAAACTTCAATTCAATGCCTACTGGGAGACATGCTTTGCGGCATTCTTGATGTATTATACAAATTGTGCTCTGTAAGCACAAAAATTGTATTAGCTTTATAACTTTACTTGTTACTTTGTACAAGTTCTCGGGTAATCAGCGTGGACTTCACTATAAATTTATGGTTAATGACATCAGTTGTCCTCAAAAGAGCAGATACATATTAGCATTTGCATATATTGTTTGTGCTTAACGACTTTAAGGGATTGAGGGGGGACTCTTTGAACATTTAGATGTGAATATATGTAGAAGAGGCATGCCTATTTGTCCATGAAATAACCATTAAATATGTCAGGAGGAAGAAGAAGAGGAAAAGAAGAAAGGCCCGCCTCTTCTTCGTGCATTCAATATGGCAAGCCTATTTGGCCATGAAAGAAGAAGAAGAGGAAAAGAAGGGGAGGAAGAAAGGAGCGCATAGGTCAGGAGGAAGAAGAGAAGGCGTCTGAAGTTGTCAAAATTAGAGTATAGGTTAAAGTGGTCTCACCGTGCAATTTTTACCGCCCAAGACGTCCTACATAAATCCAAATTTTATAACATAAAAAGGAGTTATTTGATGTCCAAGAAGGGTACAATAGGCGTTCTATGAGTTGAGTGCAAGTTGGTGCCAAGTTGCTTGCAAATTTCCTTAAGATTTTCAAGATTCTATCAAAGATTAGTTTGGGACTTTCAATATCCTATCATAGATTGGTTTTAACTTGTTTACATATACTTTGGTACTAGATTTATTGCTTTCCTAGGTAGTTAAGGTTATGTTTTCTGTTTCCTAAGACTGTTGGTGTTTACTTTCCAAGATTGACTTGGTTTTTGTTTCCTAATATTTTTCCTTTTCATGAGGTAGTTGGACTTGTTGTCAAAAGTAGTTTAGGACTTTATTTCATTATTTTTTTAGCATTAATTTCGTGACCCCCTCTTACCGATATAAGGGATGTCTTCTTTGTTTTTAGACTTAGATTATTATAGATTATTATTAATAAAAATTTTGAGATTCTTCTTACACTATTGTGTGTGCCTACTCTAAGATTTACTCTTCAATCTTCAAGACTCAACTTAATGTGGTAAGATTAAACCTATTAGAAATCTTAGATCACTTCTAGGTATTCAATAAAGGTGATAAGTTTAGGCTTATTGCTATGCTTTTTATTCCAAAGGGTCACGTTCCACAATATATGTCTTGTTTTTAATTCTCTATATTAGTTCGTCGTTAGATAATTATTGTTGTTAGGATTCAACTTCAATAATAGATTTATTGAATAAAAGAAACTATTTCTCGACTAGATCAGCAATAATTGGCTGAACTGGTAACACTCGTAGTATATGATAACCCACAGTTAGCTGCTCCAATGTACGGACGGCGAGAGTCTGGGATCCTCCCCTAGCCTATGAGGTAGCTGGTGCAATAGGTATCATATCCCACTGCCAAGCTCGTGCACGTGCTCAAGATCTGAGCCAATGTCTTCTAAAGACCAGGGATAATAATAGGTACCGCCGGTGTCTGAGTTGATCCCACCGGCTCAATAATATCTGGAACTTTCTCCACCACTTCAGCGACTAGTGACTCCACATGTGCTACTCTAGATCTAATGTGAGCCCTACCCTGACCTCTACCTCCGTCCCGGCGTCTCGCGACCATGGCTGGAGGCATTGGCACCTTCCCTCCCGATCCGGCTGAATGTGTCCTAACCATCTATGAGAGAATAGAAGAGTAAAGGTTCAAACTTCGAGAATAACCTATTTGCACGACAATAATGCAAGGAAGTGAAGCTTTCTAACAGTTCGGTAGCCTCTCGAAGAAAAGTATAGATGTCTCTCTACTGATCCGCAAGACCCTACTAAACTTGCTCATGACCCATAGAACTTGTGAACCCAGAGCTCTGATACAACTTGTCATGACCCAAAACCACCAACCGGTCATGATGGTGCCTAACTCACTTGTTGGGCAAGCCAAACATGACAAAAGCAAAGTATAAATACTGAATTAACTGAAATAGTACAAGTTTAAGTCCAATAACATAAATAACAGCATCAATACATAATAATTCCCCCATAACTGGTAAATATAGAGTCATGAGCTCTAAAATAGAAAATACAGGTCTGGAATACCAAATAACAATACTGTCTAAATGAAAGACAACAATATAAATGAAAAGAGACACCAAAACTACAGTTGAGATGCAGCTCTACCTCGTATCTCAGAAGATAACTCAACAACAAGGCTTAGCTACTGGTGGCTCAGCCCAGCACCTGGATCTGCACAATTAAGTGGAGAGTATAGTATGAGTACAACCGATCACATGTACTTAACAAGTATCATAAATAACCTTAGCGAGGTAATAGAAGCAAGAATTATAAATGATACTCGCTAATCACCTGTACAGTTTATAAATACGAAACGTATAGAACAATAATATGATCAAGTCATGAATCATAGATAAAACCCACCTTGGTGCATATAATAACTTAACGAACTCTGCTCAATAAACAATCAGGCATATAAAGAAGATATGCAAATAAATCAGGTAAACAACCAAGAGAATTGTAAGTAACGATGAAATACAGTAACCAAATCAACACTGGCCAGTTCTTCTTCATAACCAAAATAGCCAAACCAACCCACTAATCAGCTTTCCTCATACCGCGAGTACACCATCAAAAGAGAAACATGAGAGGGTGACCCAAGGAGGATGGATCCATATCCCCACGTTGCACGGTGTAGTCACGTGCTATAAATATCACTCGCACGACATAGTCACGTGCCAATAATCACAACCCGCACGGAGTAGTTACGTGCCAATAATCACAACCTGCACGGCATGTTCAAGTGCCAATAATCACAACATGTACGGTGTGTTCACGTGCCAATAATTACAATCTACACGCCATGCTCACGTGCCATAAATACCAGCCGCAAGACGTTTTCACGTGCCACCAATCCAATCCATATCACACAAAAGGCAAATATACAAGGATACATGTACATGATCAATGAATATCAATTTCATACTCCTAGACTGGTATAAGTATCATGCTAAAGCATATGTATGTGCAAGTTGTGCTATCATAGCTCAAATCAGGCAATTTCATCACGAAAGTAGCAATTATCAAGTTAAATGAGGAGATTAACCTCTACTTAACCTCAAACATAGTTCAAATAGCTCACAATGGGCTACAAATATAAGAAACATCACAACATGAAGGTTAGCAATCAACTCAAGGCATAACATAGCCTAAGCACTACCCCAGCATCACAAGCTATCACAAATAACTCAGGCAACTAGTGCCTCAAGCAAGTTTAGGTAAGATACTTACCTCAAGCAAGCTAAACCAGTACTTTAAAAAGCCCTTCTCGCGTGAATAAACCTCAGGATGGCTAAAATCTATCAAAAATAACTTCATATCATCAATAAAAGCTATAGAAAATAATTCCAAATAATAAAGCTAAAATCTTGAATCAATTATGCAAAGTCAATCCCCAAAAAGTCAACCCTGGGCCAGCACCCCAGAACTCGACATAACTCACAAATTCTAAACATCCATCCCGATACGAGTCCGAATATGTGTATTTCATCAAATTCCAACCTCAAATTGACCCTCAAATTATCAATTCTCACTCTCCAAAATCATAGTCCAAAACTCCAAATTCCACCTTCAATTCATAACATTAGGTAAAATAATCTATGAGTAATCAATATCTAACACCAAAATCAAGTAAGGATTACTTATCCCTTCAATTGTGATGAAAACCCCACCAAAAATAGTCTAATCGAGCTCCACAACTCCAAAAATAAGAAATAACCAAAACCATTCGAAATATAACCTTTCCCACCTAATCCACATCTGCAGACACATGACCATATCTACGTCACTTCTTATGCGAATAGAATCCTGCATCTGCAGTCCACACTCAACTCCCGGCCTCCCACTTATCTGGTCAACTCACCGCACCTGCACACCTGCATTTACGGTCCTTCATCGCAGATGCGACCTCAAACTCTGCCTAGCCTTCAGCATTTGCGATCTTCACCAGCATTCCAGCCCAGTCCGCTCCTGCAGCTCCAGGTCCGTATTTGCGTACTCCCACCTGCTACCCATCCTTCGCAGGTGTAAAAGCACCAGAACTCAGAACTTCAACAATGCCACCAATATCCAAAATAATCTGCAATCAATTTGAAACACACTCGAGGCCCCTCAGGACCTCGTCAAAACATACCAACCAATTCTTAAAGATAACACTGACCAACTCGAGGTCTCAAACCACATAAAACAACATTAAAATCACACCTCAATTCAAGCTTAAGGAACTAATCCAAATTTCCAAATTCAAAACTTGCCGAACATGCCTAAACAACTCGGAATGACCTCAAATTTTGAATGCAAGTCCCAAATGACACAATGGATCTATTTAAGCTCCCAAAACAAAAATCTGAACCTGATACCATCAAAGTCAACCCTCGATCAAACCTACCAACCTTCTAAACATTTAACTTTCCAACTTTCGTCAAATAGAACCAAATCGACCTAAGAACCTCCAAATCCAAATCTGGACATATGCCTAAGTCTAAAATTACCATACAAACCTACTATAACCATGAAATACCATTCCAGGATCGTTTACCTAAATGTCAAACTACAGTCAACTTTTACAACTTAAGCATCCAACCTTGGGACTAAGTGTCCCAATTCAATCCAACAATTTCCCTAAATCAAACCAACAATCTCGGCAAGTCACGTCATTATAAATTCACATATGTAAGCATCAAACAGAGGAAATGATAGCAACCATGCAAGCTCAATGTTAATTAAGAACAAGGATGAAGTTTAAGAAGCTCCAAGAAGGTCCGTGACAAGATCTCAAGTAAAGAAATTTCAAGACAAGCTTGTTGTCTTCCATTGGAAATTAAAAAAGTGTTTTAGGATAGAAGACGTGCTTCAACACAAGGAGGATCTTTGGACCAAGTCTTACAACTATTTGGAGGTCTAAATGAAAGTCCAAGAGGATATGGAATGAGGCCCAATTATGCAACAAAAAAGAGGAATTTTCAGCAACCCAAATCCTCCCAAAAGTTTCTATTATATATATATATATATATATATATATAAAATAATTGTTTTAATCTATGTTGACTTGCATTGTGTTTCTGTGTATGTTGACTACATTGGTCTAAGTGTGGGTAGCCTTTTATGTTTTCAGGGAATATAATTTTCATTTATTGAAGTCTTGACTAACTCCTTCTTTATTACTATATAAAGGGGTGCCTTTCTTTCACTGTAATTGAGATTTTAAAGAATATATTATATTGAGAGTTCTTTTGAACCTTTGTGACATTTCCTTAGGATTGATCTTTCAACCCACTAGTTCATAGTTCAAGGAAGTATAACTTCTTCATTGATATCTTTGATTTATTTTTGGTAATATTTTGAAGGCGATTAGTTCTAAATAGTAATTGTTGTCTTAATTTACTCACAAAGTGGTCAAGATCCAAATTTATTATTTTTGATTCGTTATCTCAAGTAGATGCGTTTTATTTCTTCAATAAACTTATATGGTGTTATTTGGATCTTGTCAAGACTTTAGAACTTAAGTTCTTGTAATTTCATGGATCGTTTTCTCGAATTTCCCATATCTTTATTTTCTAGTTTTCTGATTCTTTTCTATATTTGGTTTTGTACGTCTTATATTTTAATTATAAATTTGGGATCTCCCTAACCTCTTGAACAAAAGAGAAAAATATTATAAAAATAACAAAAAAAAGTTAATGCAGTACACTATAGGAGGAATTGCTATTCAAGAAATCAAATTTTATTTGTGTTTGTTTCCATAGTCAAGAAAGGAAACAAGAAGAGGGGATCATAGTAAGGATAAAGAAAAATTAATTTTTCTTACTCCTTTGGTTTTATTCAAAAAATCCTTTCCCTTTGATTGAGTCTTGTTTCAACTAAATCCTACTCTTTCTACAATTGGTTCTTCACTTTCTTTAATGCACCAAAATTTTTTGTTTTACTACTAGTGGCTTTGATACGAGTTGGTTTAATTATAAATCTACAAGATATTTTTCAAAGGTTAATTGATAGGTAAAAGGCAAGAGTGGAGAGATTCTTTGAGGTTAAAAGCCTATGTGTGTGATACACGAGTGTTGAGAGCCACTACTTGAGTGATATACATAGAGGTGTAATTCTTTTGGTGATGTCCTTTTAGTTCTATCAATTTTTTGTTTGTAAGTAAGTAATTTGCAGGTCTTTATGAGGTTATGGCTAGAAAGGAAAAAGAAATTATCTTTCGCGAAGACTTTCTAAATACTCTATGAATTGATAAAAAAAATGAATGATAAGTGGGATGAAAGAAAGAAGAGAAAACATGAGGCTACTAGATCATCTTCAAACAATCCTTCTTCTAATGAGGAGGAGTTGAATCCCAAGGCTTATAAAAAGAAGATACAAATGGATACATCAGGTAGATGTAGAAAATAGAATATTATAGTTCATGTAATAACTCCTCCAAAAGATAGAAGAGGAGTTTTTGGAATGTATGTGATTGTTTTGATACTTCAAATAGCATATTTTTCCAAGTAAAGCAAGGGAGTGTATCTTCATCAATTATATCCTCTTTCATTGCAAACAAAAGTGAAGATGAGAGACGGAAAAAAAAAAGTAAGGGTGAGCAAGTTAACAACTCAAGAAAGGAAAAAGGAGGGGAAGTGATGAGTGAAGAGAATGAGTTGTCAAGAAGTATAAATGAATGGTTAGAAGAACTATGTAAAGTGAGCTAGAGAGGGAAAATAGAGAGTGAACAAATACAATTGAGAGACGAGGAAAAAAGAGAGAATAAAAGAATAAAGTGCCAAATAATGGAAGATTCATGTTAAAGCTACTAACTAACTCATTCATTTTCTAGTCTTTGTGCTTCAAAAGTGCAGGTTATTGGAGAAGAACCCATTGAAAAGTTTGAGCAATAAGTGCCTGGAAAATCACGTTTTAAACAGGATTTCAATAGTGCGATCCATGAAACAATTGCAAGTTGAAGACAAATGTGAGCTTAATGACCTCATGTGGTATGACCTTGTTGAAGATTTATTTCTACATACAAATGAGGCTGAACTTGTACCTTAGTTTGGTAAGCATATGAGTTTAAGTGGAGACATAACTCAAATTGGGAGTGAACAGAGCTTTGTTGATTATTCTTTTCAAGTGAACGATCTGCCACAATGTGATGAAAGTGAGGGACAAGGAAAGTTGAGTGAACAAATCAAGGGAAACTTTATGGAGGATGAATCTTGTTCATATTCCAATGCACTAGCTCTTTATTGTTCTAGTGTTGTTTCACCTTTCATGCAGAAAATTGAGGAAAAAACTTGGATAAAGGATGATGACACCTCATATGAAGATAAAAATCTCATTAGCGAAGGGTTTAAAGTATACAACAACCCGTTAGGGGATGAAATTGGGGAAGACTTTAAAGTGTTCTCTTATCCCTTATGGTTTGAGAACATCAATGGAGAAGTTGCCAATGAAAACAATGAGACACATGAACTATTTAGTGCTATAAATGTTGGGGATATTGAGTTAAATGCAGAATATAGTGGCTCGAGTGCGGAGAAGATAAGTACCCACGTGTTGCTAACTTCATAATATCTTTATCTTGTTTTGAAGATCCTTTCTTGCAGGTTCATCCCGAGCCATTATCAAGGAAATAGTTTTTGACTCACACCTTGGGCATGGTATATAAAATGGTTTAAGTTGTTTATAAAGAAAAAATATGATATGTTTTCTTGGTACTCATATGCTTTTGGTCTAGCTAATCATCTTCTAATGTTTAGAGAGCATATGAATTGTATTTTTAGTGCTTGTGGTAATTACATTTTTCTCTTGGATGATGTTATGATTGGATATTTGAAAGGAGTGTTTGTACAAAAAAAAAAGGAATAAATTGAGTTTAATTGATTTCGTGGTCACTACTCTGTGTTATTTTACCAAGTGCTTATTGTATTTTTCTACTTATTGTGATTACCATGATGGTCGTAGGTCAATGTCAGATTCAGGGATGAATCTTCTATAAGAGGGGGAGAATGATAGCAATCATAGAAACTCAACTTCATTGAAGGAGTAAATACTATCAATATCAAGATTCGAGATGAATCTTCTTTGATAAGGGGAGAATGATAGCAACCATGGAAGCTCATATTATTAAAGAACTTGATGAAATTTAAGAAGCTCCAAAAAGGCCCATGAGAAGATCTGAAACAAAGATATTTCGAAACAAAGATATTTCAAAACAAGCTTAATGGGCTTCAATTGGTAATTAAAAAAATATCTTATGATAGAACAAGAGCTCCAGCACAAGGAGGATCTATGGGACAAGTTTTATAACTATTTGGAGGCCCAAATTAAAGTCCAAAGTGGAGATGAAATGTGTCCCAAATATGCCCCAAAAAAGGGAAATTTTCGGCAACCCAAATCATCCCAAAAGTTTCAACAATATATATTTAATAGTTATTTTAATCTATGTTGACTTTCATTGGTCTATGTGTATGTTGACTATATTGACTATATTGATCTACGTGTGGGTAGTCTTCTATGTTTCTAAGGAATATAATTTTTGTTTATTGGAGTCTTGACTAGCTCATTCTTTACGACTATATAAAGGGGTGTTTGTCTTTCATTTTAATTGAGATTTAGAAGAATATATTATATTGAGAATTCTTTTGAACCTGTGTGACATTTCTTTTATTTTTTATTCGTTATCTCAAATAAAGGCGTTAGATTTCTTCAATAAATCTATACGCTATTTCTTGGAGGTTGTCAAGATTTTAGAACTTACGTTCTTGGAAATTCTTGGATTATTCCCTCGAATTTTTTATATTTTTTATTTTCTAGTTTTAACATTTTTTTTTTTTATATATTTGCTTCGGCACATCTTATTTTTTAGTTATAAATTTAGGATATCCCTAACCTCGTTGTTATCAAGGAAA
This sequence comes from Nicotiana knightiana, assembly GCA_005239525.1. Lineage (NCBI taxonomy): Eukaryota > Viridiplantae > Streptophyta > Magnoliopsida > Solanales > Solanaceae > Nicotiana > Nicotiana knightiana. The sequence goes on along the minus strand of ML394895.1, from coordinate 25,705 downwards.
CGAGTCTAAATGACCAGCCCGGTCGTTAGAACAAACTTGAAAAGATATTTAGTGTGTAAAAGGTTTCTCGTAAAGATCGTGTTAAAAAGGATCTGGCTACAACATGGAAGATAAACTATATATTAAGATTAAATCAATCTAAACTCCAGGGAAATCTTAGTAGTTAAGTTAATCGGCTACATGAATCGTTTGCGTATTGGTGAGGGTTCAGTTCCCAGCCTTGCAATCATCCCCTCCCCTATTTCTCCTTACCTCTGTGTATAATTAAAATAATACAAAAAAAATTAAAATCTAAAGTTCGAGATTTATGTCGTACTTAGCAATAGAAATGACATGACTTAGTTCTGGTTCACAAGTTCTTTAAAGATAAATACATTTAATATGAAGAAAAATTAGTTTCTTAGGTGTTTGATTTACATCTAAAAAATATCTACTCCCTCCGTTTCAATTAATGTGAACCCATTTGATTGGGTATGGAGTTTAAGAAAAGAGAGGAGATTTTTGAACTTGTGTAAAATGAGACACATATATTTTGTGTGACTATACATCATTGAATAAAGGTAAATTATTTTTAAATAAAAAAAGTGGTCATTATTTTTGGCACAGACCAAAAAAAATAACTTCACATAAATTGAAACGCATGGAGTATAATTGGTCCGAAAGCACCTTGGTAGAAATTAGAAAGTTGGAATTTCCACAACTGCAGCATGCCCATAGCGAAATTAAATTATAAAATCTCTATTTGAGGTTATTTTGTGAATACTATAAATATTGTAGTTCAACCTATATTTAGAGCCCGTTTGAATGGGCTTGTTGTAAGGGACTTTTAAGCCAAAAGTTATAAGTTAGGAATTCTAATTTTTGGCTTTTGACTTATTTTTGTTATTTTGACTTAAAAATAAGTGCTTAAAAGCACTTTTTTACTTTATTCAAACACTTAAAATAAGTCAATCCAAACAGACTCAATGACATTATAAAGTATAGATAGCGAGTATTATTAGCGTTCCTCTTAGTAAGATCTTTGAAGTTCTTGCTGATTTTACCATCCCAGTCAGCCTAAAAGATTCTATCCAAGATCCTAACTAAATGTAAGTTAGGAATGGGACCAATGGTTTTTACTCTGAATATCACTAACTTATAAAACCTTTTTCCGCACAACTATTAGGTGGTAAATGACTCCTAAGGTGCTTGTATTTCGTTCTAGTAGATTTTTGGAAATTACGAAGGGAATTTTTTATTCCTATACACTATTTAAAATTTTATTATCCTTAATGTTCATGTTTAATTAATTATTTGGCATAAATAAGTTTTATTTATAAAATATATATAATTCACCTTAAAAGGCTCCCAATTCATTATTTGTGCCTTCAATCAAAAGATTTAGTTATATCTTTTTCCTTTTTTTCTCTCATTTCTCCCCTCTTCTTTCCAGAATATTGGAACCAAAGATACTCCCTGACAGTCAACATTTTTCATAAAACAAATCAAATAATTGCAGTAATTTCTTCTACCTTAGGACACTGTTCAGCTATTAAAGAACGAGATTTCCCCAGAAAATTGTTAAGCCTAAAAGATGTGAAAACAATTAATATTTTTCCTTTAAAGCCTCACAGATTTTCTATGCATTCTTTCGTTTCCTATAATTTAGTAGTTTGATATCGAAATTGACCAACTGTATTCGGGTTGGGTACGTATAACTTCATACCAAACAAATGGGTACGTTTTAACGTGTTCACTTCTTATTCGGTCTCTACTAAATTGTAATTTGGTGTCTAATTATAGTCATTCGAGATTATCGTTAGGATGATCGAAAGAAAGTAGAGAATTGCCCAACCTTTTGTCCCTCTAGATCTATATATTCTATACAAATTATCTAAGATTTATCTACAAATTTCATATATTATTTCTATCGATTTATATACAATAACAAATCATATAACTTAAAAACAAATTTTATACAAAATTTAAAACAATCTTTTGTATATTCTGTATCTGATTTATACATAGTGAAAACAAATTCCATACAGCTAATATATTATACAATTTATCTACAACTTTCATATATTATTTCTAGAAAAGTTAAATATAACTACAAAAACATACAACTTAAATACAAAATTTATACAATATTTCTTTTGTATATTTTGCATCTGATTTATACATAGTAAGAACAAATTTCATACAACTAATATATATTATATAACTTATCTACAACTTTCACATATTATTTCTACCAATTAACTACAACTACAATAACATACAACTTAAATACAAATTTTATAAAATATGTCTTTTGTATATTTTGTATTTGATTTATACACAGTAAAAATAAATTTCAGACAACTAATTATATATTATACAACTTATCTACAACTTTCACACATTATTTCTATCAAGTAAAATATAACTACAATAATATACAACTTAAATACAAATTTTATATAAAATTTATACAATATGTCTTTTGGATATTTTGTATCTGATTTATACATAGTAAAAATAAATTTCATACAACTAATTATATATTACACAATATATCTACAACTTATCTACAATTTTCTTACATTATTTCTACAATTTCCGTAAATATAGTGAATATCACGTCTTCTTCTTCTTCGACTTTCAATCTGAAATTCAGCCAAAATCGAGTATAATCTTCACCAAAACACCCTCAAAATTGAGATTTAAATTCCAAATCATATTCCCAATTGTTTGCAATAACATCCAATCCAAACAAATAATGATTTTTGAAAACCCAAATTCGAATTTAAAACTTCAAAGATTTTTAATGGCTGTCAATGGTGGAATTGCTACTCTCTTTTTATTTGCTTTACATTACTGGAATTAGGGATTGAGAGATAGAGAGAGACGTAGAGAGAATTCCCAATTGTTTGCAACATGTTCTTTGAAGCTCTGTTCTTCTTCATTGAAAATTTTTGAAGTTGGTCGTTAATGGGTGTATGAACTTTGAAGAATAGTACAAATTTTGACTGATTTTACAAAAAAGAATTTGCAAATAGGCGTTAACGGAGGGGTTACGGATTTTCGCTGGTTTTAGAAAAGGAAATAGTGGGTGATGAAGAGGAAATCGTGGGGTGTGGTTTGATAGGTGGGTGAGGGGGTGGAATTTGGAGAGAGAAACGTGGGGGGGAGTGGGAATATATGGTAAAATTAAATTAGGAGACTAATTAATACCATTAAATACAAAGAAAATATTGAGAATGACATATTACAACATCAAATCTCTGTGAAGTTTGAACAATGAAAAAATCCAAACTAAGTGCAGTGTAACTAAGAGGCGGTTAGTGCTCAAGCAAGTATACTTTGTGAATTTGGCGAGCTAATGACGTGGTGTTTTTAAAGGAAAAAGTGAGTCACCTAAAAGTTAGTTTGGATAAAGACATATTAGGAAGGCGAAAACGCAGCTTGCGCTTCTTTCAAGTAGTTTTGAAATCCTAAACAAACGTGTCATACCATCCTACAAGTTAGCAATTCATGCAAATCAGTTCCTTATAATCCATTTGAGTTTTCAGTCTCATATATACTCATAAAGGAATAATATTGATCTCTCATTTTTGTTACACACAAAAACAGATCTAAATCAGAGTACTCGAACTTTATCAATCCACATATGGATGAGTATAAGGTCGGAACAGAAAACACTAGTCAAGTTGAATCTCAATCTTCTAAGAAGAAGGCTCCTCTGAACAAGTATGCTCTCGCTTGCGCCCTTTTGGCCTCCACCAATTCCATCCTCTTGGGATATGGTGAGTCTTCTTTATTCTATATCCAGTATCCTTATTTTTCTCATGTGGTTGTACAATCATTTGCTTTAATAGTTATACTACACTATAGTATGAGATATATCGTAACGACATCTTTGATCTCAAAATATTGAAAAATAAAAAGAAATGGTGTTTGGGACATGCAACTAGTGACAAGAGGTAATCTTGATTATCTTAATGTTTGATGTATTGATGGCTCACCCACCCATTACTTGGCTTTAAGAATGTTGAGGGGCCGTGGAATGAAACTATGTCTAATAGATGAATTATTGACCAATTTAATTTGAAAAATTAGTGACTCCCTGGCAATTTAATGTTGCAGATATTGGAGTCATGAGTGGGGCTGTGCTTTTCATAAAGGATAATCTCAAGATTTCATCTTCTCAGGTAGAAATCTTGGTGGGGTCATTGAATGTTTGTTCCCTAATTGGATCGTTTGCATCTGGCAAGACTTCAGATATGATTGGTAGAAGATACACAATTATCTTGGCAGCAGCTACTTTCTTGATCGGTGCAGTCCTGATGGGATTGGCTCCTTCATACCCATTCCTCATGGCAGGGAGGGTCGTCGCCGGAATCGGCGTTGGCTATTCACTGATGATTGCTCCGGTCTATACCGCCGAAATATCGCCGGCCATGACACGTGGTTTGCTCACATCGCTCCCTGAAGTGTTCATCAATGTTGGTATTTTATTAGGCTATATTTTAAACTATGCACTAGCTGGTTTACCGGACCACATCAACTGGAGGCTAATGCTTGGAATTGCTGCCGTTCCAGCTATTGGCATTGGCATTGGTGTATTGCAAATGCCAGAATCCCCACGGTGGCTTGTTATGAAAGGCCGTATAGAAGAAGCGAAAAGAGTGCTTCGTAAAATCTCAGAGAACGATGATGAGGCCAATTTGAGACTAGAAGAAATAACAAAAGCTGCTTCGCTTGTAGGCCCAAGTCCAAGTGATAGCACAGGATCAATTCCAAGTAAATGGAAAGGCCAAGGGGTTTGGAAAGAACTCCTAAGGCCAAGCAGGCCGCTTCGCCGGATTCTTGTCGCTGCCATAGGTATAAACTTCTTCATGCAAGCTTCAGGAAATGATGCGGTGGTTTACTACACGCCATCCGTGTTTAATGCTGCTGGAATTCACAATCGAAAAGGACTAGTAGGTGTGACTATCATCATGGGGATAGCCAAGACATCTTTTTGTATTATATCAGCACTTTTCTTGGATAATTTCGGAAGGCGGCCCATGTTGTTGTTGGGTACAACAGGAATGGCTGTTTCTCTAGCTGGTCTTGGCTTGGGCTCAATGTATCTACACAATTCCCATCATAAGCCACTATGGGCCATCGCATTATGTGTTGTTGCAGTTTGTGCTGATGTGTCATTTTTCTCAATTGGGCTTGGGCCAATAACATGGGTCTATTCATCTGAAATATTTCCTATTAGGCTAAGGGCCCAAGGTTCGAGTTTGGCAGTTTCAGTGAACCGGTTGGTAAGTGGGGTGGTGGCAATGACATTTCTAACAATATCAAAAAAGATAACATTTGCAGGAATGTTCTTTGTACTTTGTGGAATCATGGTATTAGCAACTATCTTCTTTTACTTTTTCTTGCCTGAAACCAAGGGAAAGAGTCTAGAGGAAATTTGGGTAATCTTTGAGGACAAAAAGGACAAGACTCCTTCTCAAGCTGATAAGGAAATGACCGAAAGGTAGTACGTGGGTTTAAGTAGTTGATTTTGAACATGTCCTCAAATGCAAAATGTTATAGGACATCATTCTTAATACTAGGAAGCTTTTAGAGATGTTTGCTTTAGATATAGGTAATTATTTTTTTCATTTTATCTTCCCGAAGAAATGATCGATATTGAGTTCAAATATGAAAGAAACCCTGACATTATGCATTGCCAATTATTAATACATACATGTTAATTCTTTTTTCTTGTGGTGATGGATAGGTTGGTGTGTGTATACTAGAACTTGACAAACATAAAAGAGAGGAAGACCTTATAATTGAGTTGAACTCTACACCTAAATGTTGCAGGATAGAATGAAAACTATGAAAGTACTGAAAATAGGAAGTACAAGAAGGGGTGAATTAAATTCTTTTTGGCTTTTATATCCTTTAGCCAACTACTTAACCAATATGGTTGACTATCGTACTATCTGTAAATATAAGTGCGATTAAAAATGATAAATTGCAGTAAATTATTTTTTGTACTGGTTCAGATTCAATGTGAATTAATGTTTAGTCCTCTTGGGTTGCAAGAGGGTTCTCTGCCATGACTCCTTATTAAAATTGTTATAAAGGGGGAGTGTGACTTCTTCGTACTTCACAATCTTTTTTCTCATATTATTTTCTTATTCTCCACTTGACGGAGAGACGACAACCCAAGAGATTTGATCCTCGGAACATATTCCAAGAATAAAGTTGGGAGCCTTCCAAGACACTGCTTGATTATCGTATATAAGCTTTCTTTATGGTTTGCTTTGATTTAGGACATTCTTAGGGAAAAACTCCATCAAGTGTTTCATTTGTGCTGGCGAGATTCCGCATTGGTTGAATCACCATACTTGATTCTTCTTGATTCTTCTTTTCTTGTAGGTCGTTATCTTCCAACTCTTGATTGATTCTTCTTTCCTTGTAATATGTTATCTTCCTTCTCCTTATGCGTCTGTTATCCTTCTTTTCGTTTTTCTTTTTGCGCAAGTATATTTACCTTCATCAGTGTAATTCTGCAATAAAACAAGGCTAACAATCTCCCCTTTTTGATAATGATAAGTAGAACATTAATTAATGATCAACTTATGCTACATCCCTGATAGGAGCAAGTGGATTTTCTCCCCTGAGTATGTGCTCTCCCTGGATTGATGTTCCTACTGATATAGATACAGATTCTTAGCTGCCTTTGGCATCAGCAAAAAGATAAACATAGAAGAGACAATAATACAAGTAGATAAATAGTCGACTTAACCATAGGAGCGGTCAATTTAAGTAGGTAAGTAATATCATTCAAAATATAAGTCTAAGCAGCTTGTAGTGGACTAGTCTACTAAGTATTTTAGCACTTTCACAAAACATTAAAGATCGCTTTCAAGCATTTGATAGGTGGAATACCACCGAATAGACATATTTTGGCATAGCTTCTTAGAACATGGTAGACCAAGATTATTCAGACACTCCAGAAATTTTATTATTCTTGTTTTTGAATTCTTGATATACTTAACACCTTCTCTAATTTTTGTAATAGCTGCATCAGCCTTCTCTAAGCCCGTCTTAACAATTAAGCTCAAAATGTGATTTCCACAACGGACATGAAGATACTTTCCCTCGCAAACTAGGAAACGCATCAAAGATAATGATTCTTTAAATTATCCACTACACCATTATTGCAAGTAGCATTATCCAAAGTAAGGGTAATGACTTTCTATTCGATTCTCCATTCTTTAAGAAAGCTAATCAATAAGGGACTTAAAACTGCACCCGAATGTGGAGGAGGAACATGACGAAAAATCAATACCCTCTTCTGAAGAACCCAATTTAAATCCACATAATGGCCGTAACACACATATAACCATTAGATGCTACTGAAGTCCACATGTCTGATGTTAAACATACTCTACTAGGAATAACTTCAAGCTCATTTTTCAAAAGTTCTTTTTCGCCTGCATACATATTCAAGATATCTAACTTGGTTGTGTTTCTTGATATGTGCTTCACAACGGGATTTAAGTATAAATGAAGGTCCCTGATGCCTTTATGTTCTACAAAACTGAAAGCATAATTATGCCTGACTATGGCCAATGACATTTTCTCTCTATAATTTTTTTGATCTATTGGTGCACTTTGACCCTCTTTTGCATTATCCAATGGATGTTTTATCAGCATATTACGCTTCAAAATCGATGTTCCAAATTTAGAATCGTATATATAGTCTTTTTCACAAAGCGTACATTTGACTTTAATCTTTCCATCACTAGAAATACTAGGCTTTACTACCTTAATAAAAGAATCCCAAATAGTATATGTTCGTCTTTTTGCTCGTTTTAGCGTAGTTGAAGAGCTTTGTTCACAAGAATCATCAATACCTTCCATTGACATCTCTACCTAAATATGCAGTAAAAGGAATTCAATTGCATAATGATGAAAATAAACAGATGAATAGAATTCAATCACATAGTGATGAAAAAGAACAAAGAATAGAACTCTGAAGAAATACATTTAACTCTAAAAGAGGAAACCAATAAAAAGTATAGCAGGGAATGGGCCATATCTTACTGTACTAAAAGTAAGGTCACCTTACCATAGAAATGGACCCCAAAAATATAAAAAAAGTTGGTACCTTTTGCACTGTTACTTTGTGACGAAATTCAATATGGAAGAACGAAAAGAAGTAAAATTTAAGTCACCAATCTACTGAACTACATGCCATAGCCTATAACATCATTTATCTATTATGAGATCAAATTTCAACCAAAGAAAAAACCAAAAGAAATAAAGTGAAAATGTCAGAGTCGAAAACCAATACCATTAACGACACTGCTATTGTCATCCATATCCACCATTTTCGCTTCCCATATTTCAAAAAATTGTAAACATTCAAAAGGATTTCGGCGATTTGAGAGTTAGGGAAAACTGAAGTGAGAGAAAGTATTACATCCCACATTTTCATACGTTAAAGTTTCGTAGTAAGTTAATCGATTTAAATTCAGGAATAAGATTATTTTGAGATTGTATGTATTATGATATTTCAAACAAGTGATAAGTAAATTCGTGAATCTGAGAGGGTAAGAAAATTGAAAAAAATAAATTTTCGTCGAAATTTGATATTTTAGGGTAAAATGCGGCCCGAGCTAAAATACCCGATATTTATGGACTACTGCCATACAAGGTACCACGTGACCATGATAGTAAGGTGTATAAGGTGTGTTAAAAGTAAGTAGTATTTTAAGTAATTTGAGATAATTCTTAATTATGTTGATAATTGGGTAATTATGAATTTTTAAGTGGGAGATTAACTTAAAATTAATAAATTATTGGATAAGAAATTAACTCCCTAACGTGGCAGCAAGTATGAAGGCTTAAATAAAGCCTAATGTGACTCTTAAGTTCATTTAATAAGGTGGCAAGATTGGAGGAGTCTTTGTGGCGTAGTCATATAAAGTGTGGGGCCCACACCCACTTATACAAAAAGCCTTTCAAAATCACAAATTGAGATGCTTATACACGGAGGATAGGATGGATTTTCAAATAAGATTTCATACAAATCTTTTACAAAGTGAGATAGATTGACGTGATTTTGCTTCAGCAAATTATTTTATCTGAAATTGTACTACGTAATAACAACGGGATTTTGCGATTCTAAGGGGAGTACGGTGCAATATTTCTCAAGAATATCATATCCCTTCTTTCTTTTTGACGTGATCCATACGATACAAACGAAACGAGAAAATGCACAAATTCCATAAATGACTCTATTCATAGAAGTATTAAAGGTGCCTATATTTTTTAATTCACAAATATCTTATTATTCTATCATCCGTTAATGGGTCTTAGAAAACACATAAGTTGATAGAGTTTATTTCATGATATTAATCAGAGTCATAACGGTCTTATGAAATTCCGAAAGATTTTATTGACATACTTCACATGCATTGCATTCATTTATACATGCACATTGACCCATGACCAGATAGCATTATAAACGCGTATATATGTATTTGGGATATGGGAAAAGTTTACGGCGTTATATACTGTAACGACCCGGTCGGTCGTTTTAAGAATTTGCGCCCCAATCCCATATTAACCGCTTCTCCCATGTCTATTTATGTTATTGGAACTTGTCGGAGCGTTGAGTGATGAAATCCGGGGTGATTTTGGACACATAGTCCATAAATATGGAATTTAGCTTTAGAAATATGGCAGTAGCTAGAGCTATGTGAAGACAGATCCGGAATGGAATTCCATCGAATCCGTTAGCTCCGTTGGGTGATTTCGGGGTTAGGAGCGTGTTCGGAATGTGTTTCCGAGGTTGGTTGTGGATTTAGGCTTGAATTGGCGAAAGTTAGAATTTCGACGATTTCGGCCAATAGGTGAAATTTTGATATCGGACTCGAAATGGAATTCCGAAAGTGACAGCAGGTCCGTAATGTCATTTATGACCTGTGTGCAAAACTTGAGGTCATTCGGATGAGTTTAGACGTGTTTCGGCATCGAACGTGAATTCTATAATTTCCTAAGTTCTTAGGCTTGAATCTATGCATAATTGATGATTTTGATGTTATGAGATGTGTTTTTAAGGCTAGACCAAGTTTGAACAAGGTATTAGGGTTAGTTGGTAGGTTTGGTTGAGGTCCCGGGGGCCTCGGGGTTGTTTCGGATGCCCAACGGGTGAGTTTGTGAATTTGAGAACAGCTGAACCATTCTGGTTATGGTGTCTCGCACCTGCAATGGTATTTCCGCAGGTGTGAAAGGGGTGCCGCAGGTGCGACCCCAGGTCATTAAATGAATTTCCGCACCTGCGATGGTGTTTCCGCAGGTGCGGGCACGCAGGTGCGAAAGGGGTACCGCAGGTGCGACCCCAGGCCACTTAATGAACTTCCGCACCTGCGATTGGGTTTCCGCAGGTGCGTTACCGCAGGTGAGATCCCAGTATCGCAGGTGCGAAATATCTGTGCAGTTTATACCAAAAGTCCGAGGGTTTGAATTTCATAATTCCAAAATCGATTGTGAGCTCGGAACTTGGCGATTTTCAGTGGGATTTGAAGAGGAGAATCATAGGTAACGTTTTCTAACCTTAATCCCTTTATATATCGATAATCTCTATCATTTTCCTCAATCTAATAAATGAAATTGGATGAAAAACCATGAAAATGGGATGAAATTTTCCCAAGTAGAAACCTGAGGATTTAGGGAGATTTAGACGTCCGATTTTGTTGATTCTTGTTCGAGTGGGTTCATGAGCGAATGGGTGTTCGGGAAATATAAATTTTACCCGATTCCGAGACGTGGGCCCGGGGGACTTTTTGGCGAATTTCCTAATTTCGCATATTAGCTTATAAATAATTTGCTATTTTGTTCCCTTGAAGTGATATTTACACCATGTAATCGGTTTGAATAGATTTGGGCCACCTGGAGTCAGATACTCGTGGAAAGAGTGTGGTATTGAGTTGATTAGCGCAGTCAAGGTAAGTGGCTTGCCTAATTCCGTGTTGGGGACTTTTCCTTAGGCATTTTTATACTGGTTTTGTTACGTGGACGCCATGTACGTGAGGTGACGAGTGCGTACACGGGTCATTGTTGCTAAAATCCTATTTTTACTCCCACTAAATCGCTCATTTTCATTCATATATTACTGTTTCTTATCTTAATTGAGTAGATAACTTAGGAGTAAGCATGCCTACCTGTTCTAACTTTATTTCCTCTTAATTGCTACTAGTCACATCATGCTTAGGAAGCTTTACCCTATTCTTGGTTGTTGTTTTCCTGGGCTGTTTAATTAAACCATAATTGACATATTTCTACTTTGCATATTTAAATTAGGACTACGAACTGAGATCCGGGAGCTTTCCTCCCTCCCCCCCTCCCGTACTGCATTTCATATTTAAATTGGGACTACGGCCCGAGATCCGGGAGCTTTCCCCTGTACTGAAATGCATATTTAAATTGGGACTACGGACAGAGATCCGGGAGCTTTCCCCCTGTACTGCATAGCATATTTAAATTGGGACTACGGACTGAGATCCGTGAGCTTTCCCCGTGTACTGCGTTGCACATTTACTGTTGAGATATATGTTGTGCTGAGCCGAGGGCTCTCTTTCTGTTATTAAATATTTCCGTTTTCGTTAATACTGTTTATCATTGCTTATCTATATTTTACTGTTTCAAATTGTATATTAACTTGTTTTACAAACTCAGTAGGGCCTCAACCTGACATCGTCACTACTTGACTGGGGTTAGGCTTGGCACTTACGGAGTACCGAATCTGGAGTACTCACACCCTTTCCTGCGCATGTTTTCCCCATGTGCAGATCCAGGTACCAGCACCCAGTATCGTGGCTAGGGGTCATCCTAGCAGCATCCAGAAGACCGCGAGGTAATTCTGCCACGTCCGCAGAATCCCACGAGTCCCCTTCTACTCTAGTATAGGCATAGAAGACTTGTGTATCCTCCACTATTTCATTGTATAGAGATACATTTAGTACAGAGCTTGTGACTATGATGACAATTCGGGTTTTGGGAAGTGAAAGTGTATATGCTGAACAGTTATGTTATATCTACTTGAGTTATTTTCTGTCTTTATTTTATTGATTCTGTCATTTTTCGTAAATGTTAGGCTTACCTAGTCATAGAGTCTAGGTGCCGTCACGATACCTTTTGGAGGGTAAAATGGGTCGTGACATATACGTACCACCACCTGATCAGCTGGTATACGTTGATGATTTTTCCACAGTGGCCGAGATGATATGATGGGATGCCCTCAGAGGCTTGATGATGTTATGAACGCATATACCCATGCACGGTATGACATTTATACGCATATGCATGACATTATAATATTAAATGATTCACAGAGCTATTCAGATATACATGTTGAGTCTTTTACTCCTTATTTCTTTCATGTCTGTTGTTTACTGATTTTAATTTCCTTACATACACGATACATTATTTGTTCTGACGTCCCTTCTTCCTGGGGACGCTGCGTTTCATGCCCGCAGGTCCCGATAGACAGGTTGAGAGTCCTCCAAGTAGGCTATCAGCTCAGAGGAAGATGTTGGTGCGCTCCATTTGCTCCGGAGTTACTTATTTGGTTAGTATGATTTAGACATGTATTGATTGATATGTCGGGGCCTTGTCCCGACCTGTCTATGTACTCTTTGAGGCTTGTAGACATATGTCATGTATATGAAAGATTGTATGTCCTTGTCGGCCTATGTTCAATGTACAAGTGATTATTTTGGCCTTATAGGCTCGTACATCATTTGTATAAGTCAGTATATCATGGTTGGATTGTTTTATGACGAGTGTTCTCTCATGTTTTATTCTTGTTACCTCATACGGCCCTTCTGGCCAATTTACCCATGTTGATGTAATGAGAAAGATAGGTTATGTTGGTACTCGGTTGAGTAAGGGCACCGGGTTCCCGCGCGGCCCATCGGTTTGGGTCGTGACAAAAGTGGTATCAGAGCAGTTCTGTCCTAGAGAGTCTACAACGTGTCTAGTAGAGTCTTGTTTATGGGTGTGTTGTGCACCACACATATAAGTAGGAGGCTACATGGAATTGAGGACTGTCACTCTTTCTCTTACTTTAGATCGTGTGGTAGGGCTCAGTTGTAAGAACTCAATTTTGTAAACTCTATCTTATTCATAATACGATGCTACCTACATCTAGAAAGATGGTTGGTAAGGGATTGAATGTGGCTATGGAAGAGTTGAGTTAGAGGAACTCGATTTTACATTATGCTTATGATGAGTAAATGTAAGGTCTTCAACAGATCATGTGTGTACTAAGACGTGTGAGCTTCTGGAAAAAGAGCCCTAAAGCATGAATATTTATCCACCCATATGGTAGAAAGCAATGAGAGAATTAGAATATAAATACAAGTTTTAACAAGTAAAAGAAGCAGATGGTACAGAGGGGTACGAGGTACTCAACTAGTGAAGATTATCATTACTTACCACTCAGGAAGGGAAATATAAGCATTTTGAGTTACCTTCAAAAGTAACAGAGGTATGGATAATTGGCCACACGCATCTCAGTTATGCCCTATGGGGATTAACATGTGTAGCTTAAGAGAAGGACGGGATATCATGAATCCAGCTAGGGTTAGAGTAACCCAAAATGGGAATGTATTGTTTCTGTTAGTTGACATTTTCGAAGGATATTGAGAAGGGTGTTAATAGATCTCCTTGTGAGACACCCAGGTAGTGCACTCTAAAATAGTACAGCTGGATATGAGTACTACAAAGATAGGCACTAGAAGCCTGAAAGGTATAAATATTACCTTAGTGTGGCTCCCGTCCCTAGTAGAGAGATAATGTTAGGCAACCTTAAGAGCCAGTGGATGGAGGGAGCTAAGAGTAAAAGAATATCTTGTAGAAGTTTTCAGAATAAAGTGATAGACAGAAATGTTAGCGGGAAATAAGAAGAGAGTAAATGAAGCATTATGAGTAAGATGTGATACATGGATGACAACGGTAGATAAAAAAGATAACAGTATTACAGAGTCTATAGTCAAGTGATGGAAGAGATGAGAGGTGATAGGCCTTAAGACAACAAAAGAGTATAGGTCATACAGTTATATCCTCATTTCGAGAAATAAGTTTTCAACTCTAACGCGATTACCAAAAGAAAAAGTTAGACCCCAGAGTAATAGAAATCAGTATGGGCTGGTGAACAAGATAAACTAAACATGAATTAGGGACTGAGTGATTTGATAATAGTCGGCATCATGAGAAGTTCATATTTGCGTTCCGGTTGTAATAGAATGGACGACAGAAGAATAACAATTAAAGGTCATTCTGGAAGACGCTTTCCTAAAGAAAGCAATGTTAGCAAACTTAAGCATAAGGAACTATGTGTGCTAGTTACACTAAGTGTCACCTTCGTGAGTAAGGAATTTCGCTATCCTTGGTACAGAAGGATTAGCGCCAGGCGGGTAAGGGTCATCGATGGTGTGAAAAGACGCCAAAGTGGAAGAGGTAAAACATCTATAGGTAGATTGTCGTGGCTCCAAATATTAGTACTCCCCTAAAGGGGGAAATATGGATTAATATGGCATTAAGTCAGAATTAAGTGGTTCTAGTAACTATGGAATAATAAAGGAAGAATGCGATAAGAATGAGAAAGAGATAAGGTTGCACTTATTCAAATCCTACAGATATTCTACAATTCCAGAACATTATGCAAACACGACATCAAGGAAAGGAAGTAAGGATTCCTGCCCGGGATGTTATTGATAAATAAGGAGCCAGTGTGAGAGGTAAGTTAAGACAAAGGAAATAACCCAAGAAATATTACGTGCAATATTGATATGAGAATGGGACAACGAGTAGTTAGTAGTTGATTCAGGAAGAGCCTAGTCATGGCTAGTCAAGAGGATACAAACAGATCAGCAGGTTGTGCATAGTAAAACCTAATATAGTGAATTCAGCCCCGCAGTTATGACATTATGATACTTGAGAAATATTTAGATTGGAGTTGGGGTAGTTAAAGGTACCGTATGAAAGTTACGAAAATAAAAGAGAGTTCCACTGGGAAGACAGTCAAAACTTCAGATCATAAGCAACCATACGAGAACATGAGTGTGGAGGCAAGTAACTACGGATAATTATAGGCGAGGAAGGACATCAAAAAAAAAATCCGTCGAGTATATCATGTAATAAGCTCGCAGCTTTACAAGAGTCAGAGGGACCTCCCTAAATACTACAATGAAAGACTAGCTGAGGAAATAAGGAAGAAGGCTTCAACCTAAACATAGTAACTTGAAGGAGAAATGGTCTTGTAACAACAGTCTCACAACAACATTGTATGCACTCCAAAAGAAAGTGGAACCTACTGTGGCTTATGAACGGGGAGTAAAATCAAAAGTAATATTCGAGATCATATGAGTTGCACAAAAATTACGATATGCGAGGGAACTAAGATAAGCTAAGTATGCACGCAACCAAGGGGCAGAAAGACCAAAATAAGTAATAGCTTACGTTTAAAGAAATCTGAGAAGAAATGAAATGAATTATTCGATCAATAATCTAGATTTAGTTACGTTATGAACGCACTTAAGATTTCGGAGTATTATCCATGTAGCATATATGTTGACAATCATACAGCCGTAGAAGACTCTAGTATAAGAAAAGAAAGAATTGAGTCCAGGTCATAGACAAAGGATTGAATTGTTAGAAGATTGTATCATGGGTATTCCATAGCGTCCATGAAGGGATAAAGTAATAACTAATATCATGAGCCGCAGATTGGAAGATAGCTTAATCCTACATAAAGGTTAATCAGAGGAAAGAGGAAACTCAAGATTTACATCAACTAAGTAAATGAGGAGTCTGATTATTGGACCCAAAAAATTATAGACCTCGTGATTGAGAACATTGCAGGATCACTCGTAATATTAGAGGTACAAGAGAGAAAGTACAACAACCATATTCTCTAACAGCCCTACGACAAAGCCAGTTAGACAAGTACCAGCCTCATAAGAAGTCAGTACGAAGCTCCCACCGCACTGTGGATGCATCAGAGGTGCAAGTATTATATTAGAGCTTCAAGTTATAGACGTGAATTATACCTATGTGGAAGGGAGGTCA
This sequence comes from Nicotiana knightiana, assembly GCA_005239525.1. Lineage (NCBI taxonomy): Eukaryota > Viridiplantae > Streptophyta > Magnoliopsida > Solanales > Solanaceae > Nicotiana > Nicotiana knightiana. Next base: position 9,610 of record ML394895.1, on the reverse strand, counting down.
TGAAAGAAATAAAAGATATGATGTAAGATTTTAAGGTAGTAAGGTAAAGGTGAACAACATACGAAATACTCAAATGCAGAAGGTTGTGAATAGTACATACTTCGGATAAAAGTCTAGAAGCACGAGGATTCAGTATCAAGGAATAATAACGACATCGTTAGTAGCATATCTTCCAGCCTATGATTTCTATGTACCGAGAGATCTAGCCAAGTGAGTAAAGAAGAGTTAGAGACGACGTGATGTCTCGCTTGATGTTCCAGAATGACATAAGGAAATTGATGGCGCAAGCAAGTTGAAGGAAGGTTGAATAGATACGTATAGGTCGCAAGCTAAAGTATAAAGAGACAAGGTTTTATGACAGGAGTAAGGATGAGAAAGGGCGAGTGATAAAGTGACGAGAATGGATAAGTCATCAAGATTAAGCCCATAAAAACAAGAGAGCTAATGGTTTATCTAAGTTATAGAAGGCTCAGTACACCCTGAATGAACTCAAAGGTATCTAAGACTAATAGAATCTAGAAGGAATTGAATGATGCCCTGGTAGTGGAATGAGGGTGTGATTGTGATAAATAAGGGATGACGCTTGGGCCTTTGATTGAGCAATGATTTGAAGAAAAAAAAAGATGGGATTTCAAGAATTGTACAGGATTAAAATACCAACGTAAGTGAATCACATTGGGATGCTATGAAATACGGTTATGGAAGTATAGTATCACCCCAGGTGGATCAGTCTAATTACTCCAGATGTCCCCGATGAGACGTGATCCTTAGCGGCAGTGTTACATAAAAGGTCAAGTTATAAGTGGTAAAATATGGACCAACATTAAGGTGAATCAACGTATGAGAGGAGATAAGGATGCCATTCTTAAGATGAACAATAATGAGGAAGCATATAGGATAGACAACAAGAGTAACCTAGAGTTTGGTAGCAGACCTCAGCAACGATAAATCGAAGTAAGAGTTATGGTATAGTATGACCTAATCAAGATACAGTAAATTCATACGGATAGATAACTAGGTCTATGAAACAAGATATAGCAATATTCGTAAGTTCAACAAAGTACCAAGCAAATAACTTCAGTATACCTATAGATGCCAAAGAGGTATCTTGCTAAGCTCTGTGTATGTTTACAAAGTAAGGCCTAGGGATTGGCTAAAAGCTGGAGGAAAAAAGGAGAGAAGAGTCGCATAGGCGCACTTACAAAGTCAGAGTTGTACAGGCTGCATGATAAAAGGTAGCAACAGTTACAATATTGGAAGAATTCCGACCACGAGTCGTGGTGTGAGAAAGAGGCCCAAAAGGGGAGGAATGCCCTTGCTTTTGGGATTCATTCACAGAACAGTTGCTTAGATGGCAAGAGGAGTACTAAAGTATTCACAAGCGCTATGGGTTATAAGAATGATAAGTGCATCAGTCAACATTCGAGGACGAATGTTCCAAAGGGGGGAATGATGTTACATCCCGCATTTTTGTACATTAAAGTTTCGTCGTAAGTTAATCGACGTAAGTTCGGGAATAAGATTATTTTGAGATTGTAAGCGTTATGCTATTTCAAACAAGTGATTAGTAAATTCGTGAAGGTGAGAGAGTAAGCAAATCGAAGAATGAATTTTCGTCGAAGTTTGACATTTTGGGGTAAAATGCGGGCCGAGCTAAGATACCCGATATTTATGGACTAGTACCATACAAGGCACCACATGACCATAATAGTAAGGTGTATAAGGTGTGTTAAAAGTAAGTAGTATTTTAAGTAATTTGAGATAATTCTTAATTACGTGGATAATTGAGTAATTATGAATTTTTAAGTGGGAGATTAACTTACAATTAAGAAATTATTAGATAAGGAATTAACTCCCTAACGTGGCAGCAAACATGAAGGCTTAAATCAAGCCTAATGTGACTCTTAAATTCATTTAATAAGGTGGCAATATTGGAGGAGTCTTTGTGGCTTAGTCATACAAAGTGTGGGGCCCACACCACTTATATAAAAAGCCTTTCAAAATCACAAATTGAGATGCTTATACATGTAGGAACGGATGGAAATTTACAAATAAGATTTCAAAAAAATCTTTTACAAAGTGATATAGATTGACGTGATTTTGCTTCAGCAATTTTTTTTATCCGAAATTATGCTGCGTAATAGCAATGAGATTTTGCAATTCTAAGGGGAGTACGGTGCAATCTTTCTCAAGAATATCATACGGATTTTCCCTACTTCAATCCGCCTTCATGTGTTTTGTCGCAATTAACATGTGTTAGAGGGATTATCAAGAGAATCGACTCATGTATGTTAAGGTTATCCCTTCTTTCTTTTTGGCATGATCCATACGATACAAACGAAACGAGAAAATACACAAATTCCATAAATGACTCTATTCATAGAAGTATTAAATGTGCCTATGTTCTTGAATTTCCATATGTCTTATTATTCTATCGTATGTTCATGGGTCTCAGAAAACACGTAAGTTGATAGAGTTTATTTCATGATATTAATCAGAGGCATAATGGTCTTATGACGTTCTGAAAGATTTTATTGACATACTTCTCATGCATTGCATTCATTTATACATGCACATTGATCCATGACCAGATGACATTATATACACGTATATATGTATATATATGTATATAGGATATGGGAAAGGTTACGTCGTTATATACGCACCACCACATGATCAGCTGGTATACGTTGATGATTTTCCCACAGTTGCCGAGATGATATGATGGGATGTCCTCAGAGGCTTGATGATGTTATGAACGCATATACCCATGCACGGTATGATATTTATACGCATATGCATGACATTATAATATTAAATGATTCACAGAGCTGTTCAGATATACATGGTTTACTGATTTTAATTTTCTTACATACTCGGTATATTATTTGTACTGACGTCCCTTTTTCCTGGGGACGCTGCGTTTCATGCCCGCAGGTCCCAATAGACAGGTTGAGAGTCCTCCAAGTAGGCTATCAGCTCAGCAGAAGATGTTCATGCGCTCCATTTTCTCCGGAGTTGCTTATTTGGTTAGTATGATTTAGACATGTATTGATTGGTATGTCGGGGTCCTGTCCTGGCCTTATGACGTCTATGTACCTTAGAGTCTTGCAGCCATATGTCATGTATATGAAAGATTGTATGGCCTTATCGGCCTATGTTCAGGGTACAAGTGATTATTTTCGCCTTATAGGCCCGTACGTCATTTGTATAAGTTAGTATATCAGGTTGGGTCGTTTTATGTCGAGTGTTCTCTCATGTTTTATTCTTGTTACCTCATACGGCCCTTCTGGCCCATTTACCCATGTTGATGTAATGAGAAAGATACGTTATGTTGGTACTCGGTTGAGTAAGGGCACCGGGTGCCCGTCGCGGCCCATCAGTTTGGATTGTGACAGAAAGTTTGGGAATTAGGGTAAAGGGGGAGAGAGAAAGAGAGGCGGCAGGCAACTGAGCGTGAGAGAAAATGTGGGAATTAGGGTAAGCGGGAATTTTAGAGAGGCGAACATGCTTTTGGGGAGGATTTGACTTTATTACCCATCGGATAAAAAATGGATAATATGAGTAATATCCGTATTTGATCCGTTTTTAAAATGTTCATTGTCCAACCCATATTTTAGTGGATAATATGGGTGGTTACCTATTTTCTTTTATTCATTTTGCCACCCATATTTTAGTGGATAATATGGGTGAATAGGTTACAAGAATCAAGCTAAGTTGCTGAGTTTACAGCACTCGCAGTTTCTAACTTTTGTCTTGAAATGCAATCGTTCTGGAGAAACAAGATAACTCAGTATACACTCATCATTTATGGAATCATGAGCACCTATCGTTTAACCAGACATCCAGAATGCAACGAAGAATAAGGAAGAACCTCTATTTAAAATGAACAATTGAAAAGCAAACCAGAAACAATAAGGTGCACTATCAGAGAGTTTGAGAATATTTAGCGACAAGAAGATGCCAGAGAAGATAAATTGGCCTTGGAAGATTGATTTTGAGTTCGGCTTCTCAGCCTTTGCCTACTCTTTTGAGCAATAAGGGCACTGCCCCTGTGCGTCCTGGAAGATGCACAATTTCCAAGATTGACTTTCCGGTTTGTTCTGCTACTAGTGCTTCGGCTGCTGTTACCAAGTGCTGCTTCTGCAACAACTTGATCTCGTGCCTTTTGTGGATTAATAGGTTGTTTATTCAGGAAAACTAGCTTCCGAAGAAGACTGCACATTGTCTTACGCAGTTGGTAATCACTAATGCACTGGATTGGATTGCCCAACAGATTTAGAGCAATCAGAGAGTTATAGTTTGCCACAAGTTGGCGAAGAGCGTTAGTTGTAGTTATCTTGTTGAAACTCAGGTCAAGAACTGACAGCTTGAAAAGCCTATGCAGCCCCTCCACATAACTTATTTTGTTAGCAGCAATATAGAGCTCCTTGATGAGTATACAATTTGATAAACCTGATAGAATTTGAAGGCCAAATCATCAACTCAAGAGTTTTGAAGCCAAGACAATTGAATTGGTTGAGGTCTAAATAAGTACAAATTTACCTCGTCCAATCCGAGAAATTCTATTGTAACTGAGGTCAAGCACTCGCAAACGAGTCAATTCCTTGAGACCTTCAATTGTGTGAACCTGGTTCCTTGATAAATTAAGAACATGAAGACCATTTGGCAATGATCCTGGAGTTATTTGAACTGCATCAATACATAAACATAAAACAATTTTCAGTGTCTGTCACATGTAACCATTTTCTTTAGTGTTGTCTTCACTTTAGTAGAACTAAGCATGATAACCCACCTATGGAGTTGCCTGATAAATTGACTGATCGAAGACTGGAGAAGTGTGACATTACAGGGTAAACTCTAAGTCCAATGCCTGCAATGTGAGCAACCGATGAGGATGAATTGAGAGACTGGATCACGTTGTTGGCATGTATAACCTCTGCTGGCACATTTGTATTTGGATGCCTAATCATGAGCGATGGGTTTCTTGCAATTGATTTACCAGCATGGGCTGAAGGTGGGAAGTCACGGTCATCTTCATCTTCATCAATTAAATGTGGTGGACTAACAGCAACTTCTTTCACCCATTCATCAACTCTTGAGAATGTAGAAGATTCTGCAGGGCATGCAACCCACTGATTTTGTGGCCACACACCAGTTACTCTATGGATGTTATTGCTCCCCTTTTTCAATGATTTCCCAGTGAATGAAGCAGTTGATCCCAACATGTTTAAGTCCATGCCTTGCCCTGGTTCTAGAGTGTCTGAAGAGTATCCACCTTGCTTGCTTAGAGTTATTTTAATGGAGATTGGCTGCGGCTTGCAATTGCTTGTTTCTTTTACGTTCCTATGGCTCCATAGAAAGAGTTTCCACCACAACTTTCGACTTCTGGATGGTAGGATTTGACTTGAAGAATGTTTTCTCAGCATAACTTTGTCAGCACTACAATGTGAAGATACTGAAAGTGGACTTCCTATAGGCAATTTCTCAGCTAATCTCTGCATTTCTTCAAATGACTGGGATTTTGGAGGTGGTGGTGGCTTCGGACTAATCTTTTTTAAGGTATCCCTCATTGCCAAATCTGAGCAGGAGCGCTTAAGTACTGTACAAGTCCAAGATTCTGGTTTACCAATCCCCGGATCACTAACGTTTCCAGTCTTAATGATTTCCGAGATATCTTCATCTTTCTCGGATTTCTTATTTTGGTGCTGATCATTTACATAATTGTTGAGCTTGTAACAAAGATTCATCTTATTGTGAACTGATTGATCAGATTCCTCATTTACACTCCCAAGATGGCCTTGAATATCAAAATCAAAACTGTCCCTATTCATTGAAAGGCTTTCATCGTGCTCATCTTCCCCTTCGTATTCAAACTCCTTAGCTTCTCTAAAGGAGCTTTCATGACTCAATTCCTTGACCTTCTTCCCAGGAATCTCTATAGGCAAGGGAATAACAAAAGAAGTTGATTTCAACTCATCAGTTTTGTCACTACACTCTATATGACCTTCAACTGGTGCATGAACCTTAGAAGTTTTTCGAAATCTCTCTTTTCTCTAAAAGCAACAAAACGACGGAAATGAGAAAAAGTACAGCGTTTGCACAGACAGTACTAAAGTGTAGTAATAAGATATTAAACATGATGAAAGATATACTTGCCTTATACTTCTTGTTTCTTCCTACAAGACCACCAAAGCAGCTACAATTTGCCATTTCTTTTGCAGTTGCTTTTCCTCTATTTCACGCTTTGAAACCGTTCAATTTACATCTGGAAAATTGAGCTAACAAAATAATGGATGTTTGATAAAATTAAAAAAAGAACTTTCTACATTGGGTGGGAATATTAGCCGTAATCAATAGGCAGGCGCCAAAGCAATGCCCAATTCAAGAACAATGAAGACGCGGGAAAATAATAATATAATGCAATTCCAAGGCTTGTTCTTCTTCTCGCCTCTGCCGTTGCCCATACCAAATGGGAAAAGGACTTCACTGGAGTATTATTGGCCAGAGTGTTAGATTCTACTGCTTCTCTCCAAAATCTTCACCTAAACGAAATTTGAAAAACAAACCCACCATGAGAACCCCAAAAATAACCCAGAGAATTTCAGAACCTCATCAAATTTGTATTCGCAGAAAAATGTATAGGATATCTATTTTAAAATATGTTTTTCCATTTTGCTTTTTAAAACAAAATAAGCGTTCTTTTACTATGATTACGGTTAAATAATTGTCGTTTTACCGGTCATATTTAGGTTTGAGATTGTTGTTGTTGAGGTACTTTTACTTAATATGTTGTTACTACTTTATATTCTATTCTGCATAAACATAATGCATACATTTGTTATGCATATATTATTTATATGAAGAAGTAAAATTGCAATTAAACAAAGTATTGAGTTATGTTGAATTTTATAAGGAAATTGATTCTCCTTATTCGAGCAACCAAACAGTTTAGATTACTGAAATTGTTCTGAACAGCAAGAAAACAAAGATGGGTTTGTAAAACAAGGCAAAACCTAACACAGATAACGAAAAGACAAAGATCCATAATATCTATGGTTTAACATAGAAATCTTTTAAAAGGAAAATTTCAATTTCCTAAATTACGAACAAAGCCTGAAAAATAAAAGAAAAATTCTGCCCGAGCCTTGGTGGGAAAAACTGTTGGACATATATGGTGGAGATGTAGCAGATTAGGATGGAATTAGTCAGGGTGCTGCCTTATACACCATCATTATAACATAAAAGAAATACAAATCATGTATATATATATACCTCCTCAAGACAGAGTCCGCCAGGTAAATGAGACTTTGGCCAAAGCGTATAGAGAATGGTGTTTGTGCAGCAAAGTCTTTTCCAAAACTGGGAACCGAGAGGAGAATGGCATTGGTGGGGAATGTGGCAGGCGAGAAGAGAATTGGTAAAAGCTAAAAGGGGATGGTAGAAGAAACTAGAACTAGGAAAGGGAAGGAGAGATACTCGCAAAGTACACGATCTGACAAAACCATGACCAACGCCTATGCATCATAGCCTATTTTTGTTATTATTGTTACGTCTAAATTGGAAAATACGTTGGTGTAGAACCATTCCAACACTAAATCGCGACTTCCAAGCTTATTCCGGTTTGCATTATTATGTTAAAAAAAAAAAAAAAATACACCAGGGGTCGATATTAGAAAAAATGATGCAAGTATTAGTTTTATGCATCATTAATACTTTATTTGGTAGATTTTTTTAATTTGTGTATAATTAATACTTATATTAGTTATACATTATATTTGGCATTATCCTATGCATAAGTAGTGCATAGAAAACCATGGCATTAGTAATACCAAGACTTTAATGCATGCATTAGCATGATTAAAGATAAAATTGTCCTTAAAGTCCCTTAAAGCTAGAGAATATGGAGAGAATTTTTGTAAGTAACTATTTTTCTTAAGAATTATGCAATGCATTATAATTTTAATACACCACACCAAACAGTAGATAAAATATAATATTTGCATAACTAATGTTTGCTTTACTAACTAATGCATTACTAATCCACGCATTACTAATACACCTTATTTTGCACTAATTTTATACACCCTACCAAACGACCCCTAAGACTAGTAGTAGTACCCGCGCGATGCACGGATAATATTAAAGAATGTAAATTATGTTATTCCCTCCGTTTCAATTTATATGAACTTGTTTTCTTTTTAGTCCGTGCCAAAAAGAATGATCATTTTCCTTATTTGGAAACAATTTGTCTTTATACAATGATTTATAGCCACACAAAAATATATGCATCATTTTACACCACAAGTTCAAAAGTCTTCTATTTTTTTTTAAACTTCGTGCTCAGTCAAATGGATTCATATAAACTGAAACGGAGGTAGTATGTGATTTAATTTGTTTGAGCACATTCTATCATATTGCTTGAATTAAATTCTAATTATCTTCTTGGTATCCAATGAAACATATCAATAAAAGAATCTTATGAAATTATAAAAAGATTCATACAGTCAGGAATAGCTTTTCAGTTCATTATTTTTCTTTATATACATAATCTACTATACTTAATATTATTTCACTGCGTTTTATTAGCTTCTCATTTTGCTTAATATTTTTTTCCGATTGCTCGCCTATTAATATACACAGATATATATATTTTTCTTACTCCTATAATTTTTCTTGAAACTTTTATTCTATTGTTCATCTTCAAAACTCTAAAGTTATTAATATTATTTTTAAACTAACTCAAATTATAAATATCAACAACTACGCAGTGCTAGATTATGAATTTGAATGTGTTCTTTACTATTAAGTTATATTTTTTTTAAAATTGTTATTTTTATAGTATCAAATAAAAAAATTTCACTCTCTTTTATATTTAACATAAAATTTAAATTTTGAGCTTTATATTTAATGTAATTTCTTATAAGATAAATTCACATATTTTACTTAATATCTACTCTTTTGTTTGGAAGTTTTTCAGTATTTGATATTTTTTATTTTTCACTTTGTCTTTTAAGATTCAGATACATCGTGTTGTCTGTTGTATATATGACTTTTCTCATAATAATTCAAAAATAATTTTTCACCTCAAATTCAAATAGGTCTTATGATTCTATATTTTTATATTTAATTTTTTAAAACTTTTGTCCTTTTGTTACTTGTTTATTATTATGACACTATTCTTACTTACAACAACAACAACGAATTCAGTGTAATCTCATAAATGAGTTCTGGGGACATTATTCTTACTTACAATTGTTATATTGCGATGTTATTTTTAGGAGCTTGGATCTTGACTTAATGTTATTGCTTATTATTTTTGTCTAATAACATATACATTACAAAATATCTTACTCCAGAAATTTAATTGATCACAGTTCTTGAATAGTTTATCAATAATATTTAATACAAGATATATTTAATATTTTACTTAAAATTTACTATTTTGATTGGAAATTTTCCAGTATTTGATATTTTTTTATTTATGACTTTGTCTGTTAAGGTTTCAAATATGTGGTGTGTGTTTATATATACACATTATACATTAGTCTTACTTAGAATTGTCACATTAAGATATAAGTTATATATATATATATATATATATATATAT
>ML394892.1:5783-28408 GCA_005239525.1 Nicotiana knightiana | reverse complement strand
CTCTCTCTCTCTCTCTCTCTCTCACTCTCTCTATGGGGAGAAAAAGAATAGAATAACGGGCCAAGTCCACAGAACGAGTCTCATACTGAGTAACAGTCATGCTGCCCTACTGGAGACGCTCGAACTAACGGTGGCGTTCCTCCCTCAAGGTGATAGGAAGAAATTTCTCTAAGAAGAGATGTGGGAACTGGTCCCAAGTGAGAGCATGCGACCCAGCTGATCTCCTCAATAAATAATCCCTCCACCATTTCTTTGCGGAACCAGTCATCTGAAAAGAAGCAAAGTCGACCCCATTTGTCTCCAATATACCCATGTTCCGAAGAACCTCATGAAAACTATCAAGGTACTCCTGGGGGTCCTCAAAAGTGGCACAACTGAAATGAACTGGGAAAAGCTTGGTAAACCTATCCAATCTCCACAAGGCCTCGGAGGACATAGCTGACCCATCACCGTGCGGTGCTGCAGCAACCGGCTGAACTACTCCAACTAGATGGGATGTTGGAGTCTGAAACTGGGGAGCCATCTGCTCCGGAGTGTGGGTAGCAGTAGTCTGGGCTCCTCCTCCAGCCTGAGATACGGCTGGTGCCATGAGGAATACGCCAGTCTGGGCCACACTCTCCATAAGGCCCACTAATCGAACAAAGGTGTCCTGTAGCACTAGGTGGCAATAAACCCCTCTAGGACCTGAGCTGGTCCGACAAGAACGGTCTGAGCTGGAACCTCCTCATAGAACTCTACCTGAGGCTCCACAGCTGGAGCTGCTGCTCGGACCCTGGGCTGAACCCTGCCCCTTCCTCGGCCTCTAGCTTGGCCTCAGCTTCGACCTCTACCCCTCGTAGGAGCTGCTGCTGGAGGATCCGACTGCTGATCAGGGGATGAAGCGGTACGTGTTGTCGCCATCTGCGAGAGAATAAGAATAGGAGAGTTCAATCAGTATTGAGATAACAACATCGCACGACAGATTTGAATAAAAGTGAATTTGTACCTAACTTTATAGCCACTGGGAGATAAGTATAGACGTCTCCGTATTGATCCCCCAGACTCTACTAAGCTTGTCCGTGAATTGTGAGACATAAGCAATCTAGTGCTCTGATACCAACTTCTCACGATCCGAACTCCCACCGTCGGGACCGTGATGGCGCCTAACGCTGCACTTGCTAGGCAAGCCAACATTAGAGATTCACAACATAAAAATCTTAAAACTTGCGGAGAATTACTACGATTCAACACATGATAAATTAATAGAGAAAAGAAAATTCATAACAACACCGTGCATATGATATTTATATATCTACTTATGATCTGGAGTCACAACTCACGGACTACTATGATTTATCTATAAGTATCTGGCTAAAGGAAAAGGAAAATATAATTGTTTATGAACCAAAGAAAAACAGTAAATGAACAGATAGGAGGGGACTCCAGGGTCTGCGGACGTCGACAGATCTACCTTGGGTCTCAGGGTGAAAAATTCAACAACAAAGCTCAGAATCAGCTCGGACCGACACCTGGACCTGCACAGAAAGTGCAAAGTGCAGCATCAGTACAACCGATCCCATGCACCGGTAAGTGTCGAGCCTAACCTCGGCAAAGTAGTGACGAGGCTAGAACAAGACACCCACATATAAGTTGTGCGGTATAATCATACAGGCAGCACAATAGTAATAAAAAGAAATAGAGGAGGAAATAATGGGAAGACAGAGGGGGTTCACAATATAAGAAATGAGAAATAGTGATAAAGCAGAATCAAATAATATGCTTTAAACGAATTAAGCAAGTAAAACAACAAAGGAAAACTGCACGGCATCACCCTTTGTGCTTTTACTCTCAACCTCACCATATGAAACAGTAGAACGGAACGGCATCACCCTTCGTGCATTAACTCTCTCATAATATGACACGTCATCACCCTTCGTGCATTATCACTCACAAAACATGGCACGACATCAACCTTCGTGCATTAACACTCACTCACAAACATGGCACGACATCACCCTTCGTGCTTTACACTCTTCCTCACCAAAATAGAGATCAGTAACAACAGAGATACAGAAATATCATAAACCAGTCTTACTTCAATATTTAATGCCACAATATCCATCTCAACCTTGAGTCAATACTCAAAAATTACCAAATTTCAGTAAAAATAGGATAAGAGATGCCCAACATGACAATTAGCGAAGCTAAGCATGATATAGTTAATTAAAGGATATAACAGTGACAACAATAGGACTCACACGAATGCTATGACTCGACAACAACACATAGGTGCTTGTCACCTCACCTATACATTGTACTCAACAACCAAACATGTAGCAAATAGTCAATCAACACCTAATCCCTCAAGCCAAAGTTAGACACGACACTTACCTCGATCCACAGGCCACTCACTACTCAAGTACTGCTTTTCCTCTAGAATTCACCTCCAACCCACTCGTATCTAGTCATAATTAGCTTAATAACATCAATTATCGCTAAAGAAATCAATCTCAATACACAATTATATGTTTCCCCAATTTTTCCCCCAAAAGTAAAAAATCGACCCCGGGCCCGCTTGGTCAAAACTCGAGGTTCGGACCAAAATCCGTTCAGCCATACACCCCCGAGCCCGAATATGTAATTAGTTTTGAAATTCGACCACAAATTGAGGTCCAATTTCCAATTTCCCAAAAATCCCTAATTCTATCCAAACCCCCCAATTTCTACCATGAAATCCCTAGATTTTATGTTGAATTCTTGTAAAATGAAGTGAAAGATCGAAAGGAACGAGTTAAGGAACACTTACCTATAATTTGGGGAACAAAATGTGTTTGAAAAATCTCCCCTAAGTCTTCTATCTTTTGAAAATGAGGAGAAAATGGCTTGAGCCCGAATTAATGAGCTCACTGCCCAGCGACCTTCGCACTTGTGGTGCTTTGGTCGCACTTGTGCATCCGCATGTGCGGACCTCACGTCCGCTTATGCGGGAAAGGATTGGGCCGACTGGGGCCGCACCTGCGGAAAGGGTTCCACTTCTGCGGTCTCGCTCCTGCGGAGCGCATCTGCGAAAAAATGGAGTCCTAGGCTTGGGTCGCACCTACGGGGCTATTGCTCGCACCTACGACCAATGGGTCACAGGTGCGGGCATACCAGATCTGGTGCACCAGCAGCGTTGTTGATGTTTGAATTCAACTTGCGCATCGCCCAAATGACACTCGAGGCCTCGGGGCTCCAAACCAAACATGGACACAAGTCTAAAAATATCATACAGATTGCTCGTGCGATCAAATTGCCAAAATAACACCTAGAACTTCGAATTTAACACCAAAACACATGAGATTCTCAAGAACACTTTAAAATATCTATTTTCTCAACCAAAGGTCCGCGTCAAATCAGTTCCGTTTCTCACCAAACTTCACAGACAAGGTATAAAAATCATAACGGATATGTATCGGATCCGAAACCAAGATACGGACCCGATACCAACAAGATCAAGCATTAAGCAAATTCTTTAAAATCATTAATTTTCGGTCTTTCAATTTTAGTCAAAAATTCATTTCTCGAGATAGGGATCTCGGAATTCGATTCCGGGCATACGTCCAGATCCCACATTTTACTACAGACCCACAGGAACCGTCGAAACACGGGTCCGGATCCGTTTACTCAAAACATTGACCGAAGTCAACTAAAATCACTTTTAAAGATCAAAAATTATTATTTTTTCAATTTTCCACATAAAGGCTTTCCGGAATTACGCCCCGACTGTGCACACAAATCGAAGAGGATAAAAATGAGATTTTTAAGGTTAACGAGCGCAAAATAGAGTTCAAAACACAAGATGATCCCTTTAAGTCATCACACTTTCTCAATTAATTTCAATTGCTTTATGTTCTTCGTTTTTATTTTATATTTACCGCACCTTTTTTTGCAGCTTCACAAACATGGGGAGTGTCATTTTCAGAGATGAAGTGATGGATTACGTAATTATGTTTGTCAAGTACTACTATACAATAAGGTTAAAGATATGTGAACCATGACATAAATAATAAATTGTGTTCTCCGATTTTTCTTTTTCTACTAAAAATATATTTCTTTGTTCCACAATAGTTGATGCTTTTAGTTTTTCGATATTATTTCCCTGTTTTCATATGAGAAAAATAATGTTATAATTTTATTATTTTTCGCCAATGTATGTAATTTAAATATATTTTACAAAAAATATGTTTAAATTAAATCTAAACACAGTCAGCTGGGCTTTTAATTAGATATAAAACTGATTTTTCTAAATTAATTGCATAACAAAATTTAAACGATATATGGCCATTGGATTGTTTGCAATAATATATCAAAGTCAATTGCATCATCGTCAATGGAAAGTTTAATAATTGAAAAATAAGTTGACGTAAAAAGAAAAAATATTTGAGAAAGGACTTAATATTTAAATCACAAATTAGTCACTTTTAGCTGTCTATTATTATTTGGAATTTTGCTCACATTTCCCAGAATTGTTCAAATGATGTAGTTTACTACTTTAGTCAAGTCCTCTCTTATAGTTGCATTGACTTATTAGCATAGCATACGCTACGGCAGCTAAAGGTCGACTAAAACGCGGGCGACATATTTCGCCCTTTCCCACGTGAAAGTCTGATTTTTCTTTTCTTTTTTTTTTTTGCTGTTGATGTTCGGTATTCATATTATTATCCTGATTAATTCGTATTTATATCGCTTAAGCTCATTAAAGGGGAGGCATTTCATACTACGATATGTTTCACAACTAGCACTTGAACATCATACTTCAAGTTAAGGATAGAGAAATCATATTCGAAAGATAACACTATATAGTCGCTTTCAAAATAATTATATATATAAAAAGTATAAATTTTATATATTTTTACGGCTATCGGATATAAATAATTTTGGCTGCAGGCTAAGAGTGATCTTTGTCCTCATCATATCCATCACGCCACAACTCTTAGTTATGTTAAAACAATATATATATATATATGTAAAAGAGGAAAAAAACAATGTATACAGCTGAAAATAAATTTTACACTATTATATCACTTAATGCCTAACTATAATCAACAATCTTTAATAAATGAAGATCAAACCAGCAGCCTGAAAATTATGTAAGTAAATCACTAACTTATACAATAGGTTAATATTCACATAAAATGTACACAGAATAGGGCTTCGATGAGCCCTAGATGTAGAGGGGTTCTTGAACCCTTTTTTGCAATTAGAATAGCACGGAATTGGACCTCCCTCAAATAAATGGTTACAAGTTATGTCTATTTATAAGTAGCTTATTACAAAAATTGGTCAATTTATAACTAGTCAAATGTTACTAATATTAGCCAATTAGCTATTTGTAGCAAAAAAAAATATTAAATTTTTTGTTTCTTTTGAGTGAGTGTTATTAGAATAGATTTGGTACATCTTAAGGAGTTTGAATTTTAGTTTTGATAATTTGGTGTAATTTTGAGGTGGTTTGAATTGAAATTCAAAGTAAAAGATGAACATAAAAAAAATGTTATGTGTATCACACTGTCTATCATTTGTGTATCACATATGTATCATATTTATATCATATGTTCATCACATGTTTATCCATGTATACATGTGTGTGTAGTACATGCGTGATACATGTATGAAACATGTGTCGCAAAAGAAATTTTTGTACTCGATTTTAACTACGAATTTGATACCAAATCAGTCCATATCACCTCAAATCTTCCTAAAATTTCGTATATTGACCCATATATTTGTTTTCAATGAATTTCAATCATTGAGAAAATTATTGTTTTGCTTGCAGTTTTGGAAACTTGTGTGTCTCTGTGTGTGTGTGTATTTCATCACATTGTTTGCTACCTCATGCATGAATTTTCTTTCTGTCTCAGGTTGTCACGACCCAAATTCCAAACCTTAGGGATCGTGATGACGCCTAACACCACACTTTCTAGGCAAGCCAATGTTAGAATTCGATTAGCTATTTTTCCTTTAGTCACTTATTTAAACACAATTAAACAAATTTAGAGTAGATTAAATCTAATGATTTACGGCGAATACATTCCAAAAACAAAATGATAAACAAATAAATAAACCGAGCCATGAACTAAATATATATAACTCTAAGACTACCCTAAGTTCTGGTGTCACAATTCACGAACTTCTAAGAATACTACAAATAATGGGCTGAAAGAAATAATATATATATTTTGAGTAAAATAAAACAGCCTCTATAAAGCTAGGAGAAGACTCCAGGAATCTGCGGACGCCGGCAGATATATCCTGTGTCTCCAAATGATGAATACAGCTACTAAAATCTCCTAATGTTGTCCGGTACCTGAATCTCCACAAAAGAGTGCAGAGTGTAGTATCAGTACAACCGACCCCATGTACTGAGTTAGTGCCGAGCCTAACCTCGACGAAGTAGTGACGAGGCTACGGCGGGGCATTAACAATATAACCAGTGAACAATATAAAATAAAGCAAAAAGAAAATTCTAAAATAAACAAACAATAACTGTAGCAACAATTTAAAATAACTCAGTCACATTTTCCAGGTTTCAGCTATAACCAATTGTCACGTAAGTTTTCAAATTTCCAAACTTTAACTTAAAGATAAAAGTAGTGCAAAACATGAGAAATAGTGAAGTAAACCAGTAAGTTCTCAAATTTTTATTTTCTTCGAAATTAGTAAAATATAAGTGTCCTCCCTTATTGCTCCTTGCGGCGTCCAACCCGCTCCCACATGTCCACCCTTATTGCTCCTCCATATATATATATCACCCTTATTGCTCCTGTTGCGGCGTGCAACCCGATCCCACATGTCCACCCTTATTACTCCTTTTTGCAGCGTGCAATCCGCTCCCACCAGACATATCATATCAGTTTATTTATGAAAATTCTCACAATTCAGGCCAAGCCTTTCACAATAATTTTGTCTCAGCAAATATAAACAAGAAACTGTATTTTCTCATAAACTTCATCAATATCATCTCAAAATGAAACTAACAGGAATATACATATTTCGTAAAGCAATGTCAACCCGCTCAACCTTTATGTACCACAATGAAACCAAGGGAACAATCAACACTTTCCAAAAATAATTGAACCAAGACTTATCAACAAGTTAACAAAGCTAAGTAGTCTTAGAAACATCAATGAGCATAAAACAATTATACCATGAATCAAATAAATTGAAAACGGGGAAGGGATAATGTTTAACAGATAATTTGGTGGTAGATAAATACTCGTCACCTCACCTATACACCACACACATGCAAATTCACATAGCAATTAAGTTGGGGATTCCTATTCCCTCAAGTCAAGGTTAAACCAAACACTTACCTCGAATTCGCAGGTCACTCACTGCTCAATTATAGCTTTTCCTTTTAAATTCACCTCCAATACACTCGAATCTAACCATAATTAACTTAACATCATTAATTAATGCTAAAGGAACTAACTTTACTGAAAATTATAATTTTTCCTAAGTTTCTCAAAAAAGTTAAAACCCGACCTCGGACCCGCTTGGTCCAAACTCCGGGTTCGGAAAAATTATGTTTACCCGTTCACCCCCGAGACCGAATATAAAATTATTTTTAAAATCCAACCTCAATTCGAGGTAAAGATTCATTTTTTACGAAATTTTCTAGTTCTACCCAAACCCTCAATTTTTACCATGAAAATTCTTGATTTTCGATTTAAAAGTGATGAAAAATATTGGGTAATTGAAAGAGTAGAGTTTAGAATTAATTACCTATACTTTGGGGATGAACTTTTATGAAGAAAATCGTCCTTAGGGCTTGGTAGTTCGAAAAATAGTGAAAGAAAGGGTTATGTCCGTGTTTAACAGTGCTTAAATATGAATGGGCAAGCCTTCATCGCGTTCGCGTGGGCCTGCCCGCGTTCGCATGGAGTCAAGCTTGTTGGCCTTCGCGTTCGCATCTCAAGGCTCGCGTTCACGGAGCTTTAGCTCCTCAAGCCTTCGCATTCGCGGTCACTGGGCCGCGTTCGCATAGAGGAAAGTCAGTTTTCCCTCCCCCATGCCCGTTACACTACGCGTTCACGTGGACCAAACCGCGTTCGTGTAGGGTCTCCCCCCAGCCCATCGCGTTCGCGTCCCTGATCACGCATTCGCATAGAACAAAAAGGCCCCCAGCTAAATTAATCTACGCATTCGCGACTAGGGTAACGCGAATGCAATGAACCAAATATCAATGCACCAGAACAGCTATTACAGAAGCATTTTATGAGTTTATAACATCCCGCGGCATATCCGAAACTCGCCCAAGCCCTCGGGGCTCTAAATCAAACATGCACGCAAGTCTAAAAATATCCTACGGACTTGCTCGTGCGATCAAATCGTGAAAATAACATGTAAAACTATGAATTAACTCTCAAAACTCATCATTTTCTCAAGAACACTTAAAGTTCACTATTTCTCAACCGGACGTCCAAATCACGTCAAATGAACTTCATTTCTCACCAAATTTCACAGATAGCGTTTAAATACTATAACAAATCTGTACCGGGCTCCAAAACCAAAATACGGGCCCGATACCATGGTTCAAACATTAATTCTTTTCTTTATTTTATTAATAACTCAGCAAAACAATTTCTTTCAAAAATTAATTTCTAAGGCTTGGGACCTCGGAATTCAGTTTCGGGCATACGCCCAAGTCCCATATTTTACTGCGGACCTCCCGGAATTGTCGAAACACAGGTCCGGGTCCGTTTACTCAAAATGTTGACTCAAGTAAACTAAAACCAAACTTTAAATTCTAGAAATTAGTATTTCTTATATTTTCACATAAAAGCTTTCCGGTTTCACGCCCGGACTGCGCACACAAATCAAGGTAGTTAAAATTAAATCTTTTTATGGCTAATAAGCCTAGAACGGATTCTTAATTCATAAATGAACCCTTGAGTCATCACAATCTCCACTTCTAAAACAAACGTTCGTCCTCGAACGGACATAGAAGATTACCTGAATTGGCAAACAAGTGTGGATATTTACTCTGCATGTCCGACTTGGACTCCCAAGTAGCTGCCTCAACAGGCTGACATTTCAACTACACTCGAGCTGAAGGCTAGCTCTTACACCTCAACTGACGAACCTACCGGTCTAGAATGGTTACCGGCTCCTCCTCGTAAGTGAAGTCTTTGTCCAATAGGACAGAGCTGGAATCTAACACGTGGGACGGGTCACCATGATATTTTCGGAGCATAGATAAATGAAATACCGGATGACCTGAGGATAACCCTGGAGGCAACGCAAGTCTATAAGCTACCTCCCCCACTCTATCAAGAATCTCAAATGGCATACCTATGGCTCAACTTACCCTTCTTCCCAAATCTCATAACACCCTTCATGGGGGATACCCGAAGTAATACTCTCTCTCCAACCATGAATGCCACATCCCGAACCTTACGATCGGCGTAACTCTTTTCCCTAGACTGAGCTGCACGAAGTCGATCCTGTATAATCTTGAACTTATCTAAGGCCTCTTGAACTAAGTCTGTACCCAATAACCGAGCCTCTTCCTGCTCAAACCACCCAACTGGCGATTTACACCGTCTACCATATAATGCCTCATAGGGAGCCATCTAAATTCCCGAATGATAACTATTATTGTAGGCAAACTCCGCTAACGGCAAGAACTGATCCCAAGAACCACCAAAGTCAATAACACAAGCGCGGAGCATATCCTCTAAAATCTGAATAGTACGCTTGGACTGCCCGTCCGTCCAAGGATGAAATGCGGTGCTCAACTCGACTCGGGTACCCAACTCTCGCTGGACTGCCCTCCAAAAGTGCGAGGTAAACTGCGTACCTCGATCATAAATGATAGACACAGGCACACCGTGAAGGCGAACAATCTCTCAAATATATATCTCTACCAACTGCTCCGAAGTGTAAGTACTTGCCACTGGAATGAAATGTGCTGATTTAGTCAACCTATCCATAATAACCCAAAAGACGTCTAACTTTCTCTGAGTCCGTGGGAGTCCAACAACGAAGTCCATAGTGATACGCTCCCACTTCCACTCAGGAATCTCTATTTGCCGAAGTAAAGCACCGGGTCTTTGATGCTTATATTTCACCTGTTGGAAATTCAAACAACGAGCCAGATAAGCAACAATATCTTTCTTCATCCATCGCCACCAGTAGTGTTGTCGTAGGTCCCGGTACATCTTGGCAGCACCCGAGTGAATAGAATACTTAGAACTGTGAGCTTCTTCAAGAATCAACTCACGAAGGCTATCAACGTTAGGCACACATATACGACCCTGCATCCTCAAAACACCATCATCTCCAACTATAACCTTCTTGGCACCACCATGCCTAACTGTGTCCTTAAGGACCATCAAGTGCGGGTCATCATCCTGCCGATCTCTGATACGCTCGAATAAGGAAGACCGAGCAACTGTACAAGCTAGAACATGGCTGGGCGAAATATCCAACCTCACGAACTGATTAGCCAATGTCTAAATATCTGACGCTAACGGTCTCTCACCAACGGGAATACATGCAAGGTTGCCCATACTTACTTTCCTACTCAATGTATCGGCCACCACATTGTCCTTCCCCGGATGATACAATATAGTGACGTCATAACCATTCAATAACTCTAAACATCTTCTTTGCCTCAAATTAAGATCCTTTTTCTTGAACAAGTACTGGAGGCTACGGTGGTCAGTGTAAACCTCACATGGAACGCCATAAATATAGTGTCTCCATATTTTCAATGCATGAGCAATGGCTGCCAACTCTAAGTCATGGACAAGATAATTCTTCTCATGAATCTTTAACTGTCGAGACGCATATTCTCTCACCCTTCCCTCTTGCATCAATACCGCTCCCAACCCAACACGGGAAGCATCACAATACACCGTGAAGGATCCTAAACTTGATGGTAACACCAATAACGGTGCTGAAGTCAAGGCTGTCTTGAGCTTCTGGAAGCTCGACTCACACTCATCCGAACATTTAAATAGGGCACCTTTCTGAGTCAATCTCGTCATCGGGGCTGCTATAGACGAGAACCCTCCACAAAACAACGGTAGTATCACGCCAAACCCAAGAAGCTCCTGATTTTCGTGGCTGAAGTGGGTCTAGGCCAGTTCTTGACTGCCTCTATCTTCTTAGAATCTACCTGAATACCCTCTATTGATACGACGTGACCCAAGAAAGCTACTGAATCTAACCAGAACTCACACTTTGAAAATTTTGCATACAACTGATTATCTCTCAAAGTCTGGAGTGCTATACGGAGGTGTTGTTCATGCTCCTCCTGACTGTGGGAGTATATAAGAATATCATCAATGAACACAATTACGAAGGAATCCAGATAAGGCTTGAAAACTCGATTCATCAAATCCATAAAGGCTGTTGGGGCATTAGTCAAGCCAAAATACATCACCAAAAATTCATAGTGCACATACCTTGTCTGAAAAGCTATTTTAGGAACATCGGACGCCCTAATTTTCAACTGATGGTAGCCCGATCTCTGATCAATTTTTGAGAACACCCTGGCACCCTGAAGCTGATAAAATAGATCATCAATTATTGGCGATGGATATTTATTCTTGATAGTAACTTTATTCAGCTGTTGGTAATCTATACACATCCTCATCAACCCATATTTCTTCTTTACGAACAACACCAGTGCACCCCAAGGCGAGACACTAGGTCTAATAAAACCCTTATCCAGCAAGTCTTGCAACTGTTCTTTCAACTCCTTCAATTCTGGTAGGGCCATCCGATATGGAGGAATGGAAATGGGCTGAGTGCCCAGAGCCACATAGATACAAAAATTAATATCCATGTCGGGTGGCATCCCCGGCAGGTTTGCAGGAAATACCTCAGGAAACTCACGAACAATAGGAACTGACTCTACAGAAGAAACCTCAGCATCGGAGTCACGAATATCAGCCAAATAAGCCAAACACCCCTTCTCAACCATGCGACGAGCCTTGTCATACGAAATCACTTGACTGGGAGAATGACCAGGAGTACTTTTCCATTCTAATCGAGGCAACCCCGACAAGGCTAAAGTAACTATCTTGGCGTGACAATACAAGATGGCATAATAAGGCGACAGCCAATCCATGCCCAATATAACATCAAAATCGACCATGTCTAGAAGCAAAAGATCCACACTAGTTTCAAAACCCTCAATGCTACTACGCACGAACGATACACACGATCTACCACAATAGAATCTCCCACCGGTGTAGACACATAAACAGGAACACTCAAGGAATCACGGGGCACAATCAAATACGAGGCAAAATAGGATGAAACATAAGAATAAGTAGACTACGGATCAAACAAAGTTGAAGCAGCTCTATCACAAATTGAGATAATACCTGTAATAACAGCATCAGAGGACTCTACCTCGGGTCTAGCTGGAAATGCGTAAAGTCGGGGATGGACTCCACCACCCTGAACTATGTCTCTAGGAGAACCTCTGATGGGCAGACCTCCACCTCTAGCGGGCTGGCCTCCACCTTTGGCGACCTGTCCTCCACCTCTAACAATCTGACCCCTGCCTCTGGCTGCCTGACCCCTACCCCTGGCTGGCTAGGCAGGTGGTGCTGCAGCTGGTGCCGGAACTATGGCACGAGAACCATGGTACTGATACTGATTACCCAGAAACTTCGGACAATCTCTCCGAATAAGCCCATAGTCACCACACTCAAAACATCCCTCCTGATATGAAGATTGACCCTAATGAGCTGGTTGACCACGATAATAGCTCTACAAAGGAGGTGCTCTAATAGGAGCTAATGGTGCACTGTAGGCTGGTTGAGCAGAAGGAGGCATATAAGAACCACGACCGCCTGAATTACCATGTGAAGCCTAAAGTGCCGAATGGAACGGCCTGGAAGACTAGCCTCTGCTATATGAACCCCCACCTCCAGCTGAGGCACCACTGAAACAACCGGAGTGGTGAGGTCTCTTGTCAGACCCCTGAACTCCCATCCCAAGAACCGACTCAACTCTCCTAGACACATTAGCTGCATCCTGAAAAGAAATCTCGGTCCCTGTCTCCTTGGCCATCTGCAACCTGATGGGATGAGCAAGGCCCTCAATAAACCGTCTGACCCTCTCTCTCTCTCGGTGGGAAATAAGAGAATAGCATGTCTGGCCAAGTCCACGAAACAATTCTCATACTAAGTGACGGTCATGCTGCCCTGCTGAAGTCGCTCAAACTAACGACACTTCTCCTCTCGAGTAGTAACAGGCAAAAACTTCTCCAAAAAGAGGTGAGAAAACTGATTCCCAAGTCAAGGCAGGTGGCCCAACTGGTCTAGTCAACAAATAGTCCCTCCACCATTTCTTGGCGGAACTAGTCATCTGAAAAGCATCGAAATAGACCCCATTGGTCTCCAAAATACCTATATTACGCAATACCTCATGACAACTATCCAGATATTCCTGAGGATCCTCTGAAGTCTCACCACTGAAATGCACAGGAAATAGCTTAATGAACCTGTCCAACCTCCATAAAGCATCGGTGGACATAGTTTCCCCATCAATGGACGGCGCTGGAGCAACTGGCTGAATTACCCCAATTGGATTGGTTGATGGGGTCTGAACCTGAGGAGTAGTCTTATTAGGAGTGTGGGTAACAGGAGTCTGGACCCCTCCTCCAGCGTGAGATGCGGCTGCTGCAACAGGGAGTTCGCCAGTTTGGGCTATACTCTCCATAAGGCCCACTAATTGGACCAAAGAATCCTGAAGCACCGGGGTAGAAATAAACCCCTCTCGGACCTGAGCAGGTCCAGCTGGAATGGTCTGAGCTGGAGCTCCTCCCCATCAATCTCAATCTGGGGCTCCGTAACTGGGGCTGCAGTATGAGCAACGGGCTGAGTCTTGCCCTTGCCTCGGCCTCTGACGTGGCCTCGGCCTCTACCCCTAATAGGAGTCGCTGCTACTGGAAGACCAGATTGTTGGTTAGCGGAATAAGAAGCATGTCTTCTCGCCATCTGCGAGAGAGTAGATGAGTTCAATTAGTATTTTAGATAACAAGAATCGCACGAGAGCATAAAAAAAATGGAGTTGTTCGATAGCCTCTGAGAGATAAGAATAGACGTCTCTGTACTGATCCATCAGACTCTATTAAACTTGTTCGTGAATTATGAGACCTATGTCACCTAGTGCTCTGATACCAACTTGTCACGACCCAAATTCCCAACCTTAGGGATCGTGATGGCGCCTAACACCACACTTCCTAGGCAAGCTAATGTTATAATTCGATTAGCTATTTTTCCTTTGGTCACTTATTTAAACATAATTAAACAAATTTAGAGTAGATTAAATCTAATAATTTAAGGCGAATAACATTCCAAAAAATAAAACGATAAACAAATAAATAAATCGAGCCACGAACTAAATATATATAACTCTAAGACTACTCCAGGGTCTGGTGTCACAATTCACGAACTTCTAAGAATACTACAAATAATGGGCTAAACGAAATAATATATTTGTTTTGTGTAAAATAAAACAGTCTCTATAAAGTTAGGAGAAGACTCCAGGAATCTGCAGACGCCGGCAGATATACCTCGTATCTCCAATGAAGAATATGACTATTAAGATCTCCTAACGCTGTCCGGTACCTAGATCTGCACAAAAGAGTGCAGAGTGTAGTATCAGTACAACCGACCCCATGTACTGAGTAAGAGTCGAGCCTAACCTCGATGAAGTAATGACGAGGCTACCGCGGGGCATTAACAATATAACCTGTGAACAATAAAAAATAAAGCAAAAAGAAAATTCTAAAATTAACAAACAATAACTGTAGCAACAATTTAAAATAACTCAGTCACCTTTTCCAAGTCTCAGCTATAACCAATTGTCACGTATGTTTCCGAATTTCCAAAGTTTAACTTAAAGATAAAAGTAGTGCAAAACATGAGAGATAGTGAAGTAAACCAGTAAGTTCTCAAGTTTTTGTTTTCTTTGAAAATCAGTAAAATATAAGTGTCCTCCCTTATTGCTCCTTGTTGAAGCGTGCAACCCGCTTCCACATGTCCACCCTTATTGCTCCTCCCTATATATATATCACCCTTATTGCTCCTGTTGCGGCGTGCAATCCGATCCCACCTTTCCACTCCTATTACTTCTTGTTGTGGCATGCAACCCGCTCCCACCAGATATATCATATCAGTTTATTTATGAAAACTCTCACAATTCAGGCAAAGCCTTTCACAACATTTTTTTCTCAGCAAATATAAACAAGAAACTGTATTTTCTCATAAACTTCATCAATATCATCTAAAAATGAAACCAACAGGAATATACATATTTCGTAAAGCAATGTCAACCCGCTTAACCTTTATGTACCACAATGAAACGAAGGGAACAACCGAGACTTTCCAAAAATAATTGAACCAAGACTTATCAACAAGTTAACAAAGCCAAGTAGTCATAAAAACATCAATGGGCATAAAACAATTAAACCATGAATCAAGTAAATTGGAAACGGGGAAGGGATAATGTTTAATAGCTAATTTGGTGGTGCATAGATACTCATCACCTCACCTATATACCAAACACATGCAAATTCACATAGCAATTAAGTTGGAGATTCCTATTCCCTCAAGTCAAGGTTAAACCAAACACTTACCTCGAATTCGCAGGCCACTCACTGCTCAATTATAGCTTTTCCTTTTGAATTCACCTCCAATACACTCGAATCTAACCATAATTAACTTAACATCATTAATTAATGCTAAAGGAACTAACTTTACTGAAAATTATAATTTTTCCTAAGTTTTCTCAAAAAAAGTTAAAACCTGACCCCGAGCCCGCTTGATCCAAACTCGGGGTTCGGACAAAATTACGTTTACCCGTTCATCCCCGAGCCCGAATATGCAATTAGTTTCGAAATATGACCTCAATTCAAGGTAAAGATTTGATTTTTGTAAAATTTTCTAGTTCTACCCAAACCCTCAATTTTTACCATGAAAATTCTTGATTTTTGATTTAAATGTGATGAAAAACATTGGGTAATTAAAAGTGTAGAGTTTAGAATTGATTACCTATACTTTGGGAATGAACTTTGGTGAAAACAATTGTCCTTAGGTCTTAGTAGTTCGAAAAATAGTGAAAGAGGTTATGTTCGTGTTTAACAGTGTTAGAGTCAGGCCTGTTGGCCTTCGCGTTCGTGTCTCGGGGCTTGCGTCGCGGGGCTTTAGCTCCTCAGGCCTTCGCATTCGCGGTCACTGGGCCGCGTTCGCATAGAGGAAAGTCTGTTTCCCCTCCCCCAGGCCCGTTACAATATGCGTTCGCGTGGACCAGACCGCGTTTGCATAGGGTCTCTGCCCAGCCCATAGCGTCGCGTCCCTGGTCACTCATTCGCATAGAACAAAACCCCCAGCTAAATTACTTTATGCGTTCGTGAATGGGGTAACACGAACGCAAGAAACAAAATATCAGTGCAGCAGAACAGGAATTACAGCAGCATTTTATGTGTTAATAACATCTCGTGGCCTATTCGAAACTCACCCGAGCCCTCGGGGCTCTAACCCAAACATGCACGCAAGTCTAAAAACATCATACAGACTTGTTCGTGCGATCAAATCGTGAAAATAACATGTAAAACTATGAATTAGCCCTCAAAACTCATCATTTTTCTCAAGAACACTTAAAGTTCACTATTTCTCAACCGGACGTCCAAATCACGTCAAATAAACTTCGTTTCTCACCAAATTTCACAGATAGCTTTTAAATACGGCTTCAGAACTAAAATATGGGCCCGATACCCATGGTTTCAAACATTAATTCTTTTCTTTATTTCATTAATAATTCAGCAAAATAATTTCTTTCAAAAATTAATTTCTAAGGTTTGGGACCTCGGAATTCAATTCCGGCATATGTCCAGTCCCATATTTTATGGCGGACTTCCCGGATCGTCGGAACACAGATCCGTGTCCGTTTACTCAAAATGTTGACTCAAGTCAACTAAAACTAAACTTTAAATTCTAAAAATTAGTATTTCTTATATATTCACATAAAAAACTTTTCGGTTTCACGCTCGGACTGCGCACACAAATCGAGGTAGTTAAAATTAAATCTTTATGGCCAATACGCCATAGAACGGTGTCTTAATTCATAAATTGACCCTTGGATCATCACACCGGTAATCATTAGGGTTTTCGGGGCTGTTCTAGCTCTTTCCTGCCTACGTTTTCTGTAATATTGAATTTCATGTTAAGAATTTGTTATATTTCTTTTAAACTGTGACAGTTATGTAAAGTCCCCTATCTTTTATAGCCCATTCTGACCCTTTAAGCAACTCAAATACAACGCATGAAATCACGGATCTCAACCTAACTTATCTAGAAATTTACTTAGTTTCCCCAATTTTAGCTTCGTTTTTTTATATATATTTTTTCAAATTTTTTTTTCTGCACCCCCCCTCCCCCGTGCTAACCCCTCAACTTTTTTTACTTTTTTTTTTTTTTGTATTTTCAATTTTTTGTTTTTCTTTTTGCACCCACCCACCCTACACCCTATCCCCCAGCACAAACCCCCTCAAACTTATCTTGACCCGCCCAAATTCAATAAAACTCATCCATTTGTCACCCCTATGTTAAGTTGTGCCTTTTGCAGAAATATAAGATAACACTACGTACAATAAACTGTTATGATCCAACCCTTTCTCGTATCTAGCGTATAACAAGAGTTTAATGTATCTGGCTGACTTTGCTCCGTAAATAACAAGAAGAAATACAAGACGATTTGCTAACATCAAAAAAATACATATAGACGAAAAGTACAAGGATGATAAAATTACACAATTCTGAAGGATACACAGGAAAATTTTGACCTTTTCTCCTTTTTTTTTAGAAATATGTACGAGAGATTCAACTACATTCTAATGGAGCAGTAAATGCTTACCAAATTAAAAGCCGCCGCTAGACAGTAATCTTAACTCAAATTTTCGAACTTATATAATCTCGGGGTCACAAATTAAATAAGCTATCAACCTTCAATTTTAATGGCTAATTCTGTCACTCTTTTCTCCATTATTTTCTCATTTTTCCTCCTCCAGCAACTAGTTTGCACAAATAGCCAAAATGTTATTAAGGGAGGATACTGGTTTAAGGACAGTGGATTAGCATTAAACAACATAGATTCAACACTTTTCACTCATCTATTTTGTGCATTTGCTGATCTTAATCCTCAATCAAATCAGTTAATCATTTCGCCGGAAAATCAAGATTCATTCAGGCAATTTACAAGTACAGTTCAAAGGAAAAATCCCTCAGTCAAGACTTTGTTGTCTATAGCTGGAGGAAGTGCTAATTCAACTTTCTATGGAATTATGGCTAGACAAAGCAATTCAAGAAAAAGTTTTATTGATTCATCAATAAGATTGGCTAGACAATTGGGATTTCATGGCCTTGATCTTAATTGGGTATCTCCATTATCAGCTACGGACATGACAAATTTTGGTACAATTGACAAATATATATATATATATATATGGTCCTTACCAGTAATGTGTGCAGGAATTATTTTTAAGCGATGTCAACATTTGAAAAAGTGAACAAATAAATAAGTCACTATGACGATAAGCGATGACATTTTTATATTTATACCTAATATTTTTATTTTTTATTATCTATATATATTTTTGCGAAAAGTTTTGACGAACGCCGCATGAGATAAGGTGTCTACACCCCTGGTCTTACATGAATTTCTTTTTTGGAAAAATAGCTAGTCGTGATAATTAAACCCTCATCTGTCTGTTATGATACCGTATTGGATTATATGACAATTATATTTAAATATTTAATATTAAAAATTGTTATATATATATATATATATATATAGTATATTTTTATTTGCTTAATTATCATGCCTTTAACATGTCTCTCACTGCTATATTCTTGATTTTTTTCATGGCCAAGTATTTTGAAATTATAATTGGTACTGATTATGAATTTGATGAGATCAATTTTAGGTTCTTGCTACTAGACACATTAAATGTAACATTTTGCAAATTATGGGTCTAAAATATGTAATAGTTTCGAAATTATAGTAATTTTTCTTACACTCACAATTATATATAATCTAAGGGGAAAAGAGCCATCAGATAGAATTATTCGATTATATCGACAATTTCAAAAAAAATTGATCATACTATGGACATAATATGATGGCGGTTGGTCAAGCAGGCCCCCATCGTCTCTTAAAAACGATAGGTTTCGTTAAACCCCTGATATATATATATATATATACATATATATATATATATATATATATACATATATATTATGCCTACCCATATAATATGAATTTTGTGATCATTCAATCTGACAAATTAAATTATTGAAGAGTACACTTACTTTTATTTACTTAATTATGTCTCAATCAAACAGGTACTCTTTTAAACGAGTGGCGCACTGCTATCGGCACAGAGGCGAGAAATTCAAGCAAGGCGCCACTGCTTCTCACGGCGGCGGTTTCCTACTCACCCCGAGTCAATGGATTGAACTACCCGGTTGAATCAGTGGCAAGAAACTTAAACTGGATTAACCTCATGGCATATGACTTCTATGCACCAAATCGGTTACCATCACAAACCAATTCACATGCACAATTATTTGATCCTGTGAACCATATTAGTGGAAGTGATGGAATTAATGCATGGATTCAAGCTGGTGTTCCAACAAAAAAATTGGTACTTGGAATTCCATTTTATGGCTATGTATGGCAATTGATTAACGCGAATATTTACGGTCTCAGAGCGCCTGCTGCCGGAAAATCAAATATTGGTGCGGTCGGTGATGGGTCGATGACTTATAACCAAATTAAGGATTATATAGTGCAGAGTCACGCTACGACTGTGTATAATGGTACCATTGTTGGAGATTATTGTTATTCCGGAAGTAATTGGATTAGCTATGATGATACACAAAGTGTTAGAAATAAGCTCAATTATGTTAAAGGTAGAGGATTGCTTGGTTACTTTGCATGGCACGTTGCAGGGGATCAAAATTGGGTACTCTCTCGTACAGGTTAGTAGTAGTAGTTTTTTTGTATTTTATTTTTAAAGGGAGTCTTGGCGTAACCGGTAAAGTTGTTGTCATATGACCACGAGGTCACAGGTTCGAGCCATGAAAATAGCTTCTTGCAGAAATGCAGGGTAAAGCTGCATACAATAGACTCTTATGATCCGATCCTTTCTCGGGCCCCGCACATAACGGAAGCTTAGTGCACCGTACTGCCCTTATTTTTTGGGGGTTATCACATTGTTCATAATTTGTTATTCAATTCTTGCTTTATATATGAATGAATGTCTTTACAATTTGTTACATTTTTAGAAGCTGAAGATATACAAGAAAGAGAAATTGATCAATCAGGAAGGAACAAGAAGAAAAAACTCAATCGAGTGATTCTCATTTTGATTCCAGTTGGAGCAGTATTGATCTTGTTGTTGCTTGTCTTTACAATGTGGTGTCTTAGAAGGAGAGAACTATTTAAGTTCCAAGGTAATTCTTTACTTATTTTGGTTAACAAGGGAACCACAACCGCTGTCATTCGGGTACGCGCAGTGTAAACCCTGCTTTTATATAATAGACCGCAAATTACATAGTTAGCTTTATTTTAACGAAAAACTTGAATTTATTATAGGGGTATTATCACTTTTAACCCTCATCAGAAACTATTAAATTCGGTAGCCAAAAAATATATAAATTTTGTATATTTTTATATATAACATACATCACGTATATATATACAAAAAAACTATGTACATTTTTTCGGCTATTATTTTAAGCCAAGGGTCTTTAGGAAACAACCTCTCTACTCCCTCGGGCAGGGGCAAAGGTCTGCATACACACTATCCTCCCCGTACTCACTTATGGGATTTTACTGGATCGTTGTTATTGTCGTATTTTGACAGCGGCTATACAATGTCATTTTTCTTTATTTTGTATTACACCAGCTTCCAAGTAATTATAATTTTTGTAAACTCTCTCAACTTTTATTTTTAAAATATTTATTTATTCATCACATTGTGGATGCATAAGGTTTTTTTTTTTCATTTTCTACTCTTTACATTTTTTATTTTATTTTTTTTATGTCGGTGTTTAACAGAATATTAATTGGAAATAGGAAGAAAGCCTAGGAACAAAATTGGAAGCAAAAATGAAGATAGAAGAGGGGGAGAGAGCTGCAATTTGCATGTATTCACTTTTGATGAAATGAATTCAGCTACAAATAATTTTTCAGTTGACAATGAGCTTGGCCGAGGTGGGTATGGACCTGTTTACAAGGTAATTAACATTTTGACCTATTTTTCAGCTCGATGTATAAAGTATTATGTATTCATACAAGATTTTGGGACGGGCCACATCCTAAGAGTATTGATGTAGACACCTACGCTAATATAAGCATTAGTGACTGTGTCACGACCTAAATTCCCAACCTTAGAGATCGTGATGGGGCCTAACATCACACTTGCTAGGCAAGCCAATGTTAGAGTTCGATTAGCTATTTTCCTTTGATTGTCCCTTTAGACATAATAAAATAAATTTAAAGTAACTTAATCTAATGGTTTCCAATGAATAACTCCAAATATAAAATAATAAACAACTAATAAACTGAGTCACGAACTAATTATAGAAATAACTCTAAGACAACCCAAGAGTTTGGTGTCACAATTCACGAACTACTAAAGATTATTACAAACAATGGACTGAAAGAAATAATACAACTGTTTTGAGAAAATATAAAAAATTCTCTACGAACTAAGAGAAGACTCTCGGGATCTGCGGACACCGACAGATATACCTCATGTCTCCGGATAATGGATGACTGCTACTAAAAATCTCTACTGCTGACCGGTACTTGGATCTGCACAAAAGTGTGCAGAGTGTAGTATCCGTACAACCGACTCCATGTAGTGAGTAAGTGTCGAGCCTAACCTCGACGAAATAGTGACGAGGCTAAGGCGGGACAATCATATCTTAACATGTGACCATATATATATATATATATATATATTAAAGCAATAAAATAATTCTACACAAACAAGAAAATATAAACTGAAACAATAAATAAAATGACCCAGTCGCCTATTCTAGGCCTCAGCTGTGACCAAAATTTCGCACAACTTTCCAAGTTTCCAAACTTTAATTTAAATTAACCAAATATGCAAGATATGAAAAAACGGTAGGATAAAACAATAAACCTCCAAATCTTTGTAATAAAAATCAGTAAAGCATAATTATCCTCCCTTATCACTTTCATACATTTATATTTTCCCTGTCCACCCTTATCAAAGTCATATATATTTCTCCTGTCCACCCTTATCATAGTCATATATATTTATTTTCGCTGTCCACTCTTATAACAGTCATATATATTTCCATGTCCACCCTTATCACAGTCATATATGTTTGTATATTTATCAAAAACTTTCACAATTCAGGCCAAGCCTTTCACAACACTTTTATCTCAACAATTATAAACAGAAAACTGTACTTCTCATAAACTCATTAATATTATCACAAAAATGGATCCAGCAGGAATACACACACACACACACACACACACACACACACACACACACATATATACATATATATATATATATATATATATATATATAT
>MDKJ01102998.1:0-62818 GCA_005239525.1 Nicotiana knightiana | reverse complement strand
TATTTGGGAACGTCAGGCATTTTAAACTTCTTGGGTATATGCAAGGGTGCCGCACTTGGCTTCAAGGTTGTTGAGAATATCTATCTACATCAATTCCTTTGATGATAGGTGGTACTCCAGGAATTTGTTCGATGCGATCGTTCTGCTCCTTCATCTATTTTTGCATGGTTAGCAGTAAATTTTGTAATTTTGAGTTATTAGATATACCTGGTCTCATTTCGAGAGATTCATTAGGAGTATCTCCTCTTCCTGAGTTTGCCAACCCAGATTGAGGATTTTCCATGGTGATGGTGTTATTGGGGGGTGGCGTCGGAGGTGTAGGTAATGCTGCCGGTAATCCTCTCGCAAATTCTTGCAAAGCTTGACTTACATACTCTGCAATCATTTACTTTACACGATCTTGTTCCACAGTTTGATCATTATCACCATTGTCACTACTACAAATAAGACCTTTAGCGGCAATACAAAATGGCTTTAGCGGCAATAATAATAGCCACTATATCTTTTACCATCCATTAGCCCTTTTTTGCTGAAACTGGGTCAGCAAAGCCTTTAGTGGCTATTCTCGCAAAAGCTGGTAAACGGTATATTTTATTGCCGCTAAAAGTTATTATCTTTAACGGAAATTATTTGCGGCAACTATAATGGCTACTAAATCTAATCCAAAATGGCTAATTACACTTCTTTAGCATCCATTATTATAGCCTCTACATTCAAAATAATTTCCGCTAAAGCAATTGTTTGTGGCAATTATAATGGCTACTAAATCCAATCCAAATGGCTAAATATACTTCTTTAGCATCTATTTTTTATAGCCGCTATATTAAAAATAATTGCCACTAAAAGTTCGCATCTTTAATGGAAATTATTTTGTGACAATTAAATTGGCCATAGTATCCCTTCTGAAAATATCTTAGTTTGCTCTTTTAGCTTCCATTCTAATGGCTAATATGTTTAACTAAATTGCCTCTAAAAGTCAATATCTTTAGCGGCATTTGTTTTACATCAATCATAAATAGTTTAGCCACAATTAATAACAGTTACTACATTCGTACATGATATGACTCAAATAGTAAAAAATATTAATATTAATTCAAAAAAAACATAATGTATCTCATTAATCTTAACAAACAAAAGGAAGTACTATCAAAAACATTAATATCATAGTAACTTAAAACATAAAAATATATTGTTTAGACTAAATAGCTAATGTCATTATATAACTAATCCAGATGATGGTCTTCAAATGATTTCCGTAATTTTTCATCATTTTGAAATCTTTCACCCGCTAAATTATCCAACATCAGACGATATGACCTGAAATTATAAAATAATTGTGTCAAAAGATAAAGTATAATGTGTAAAAACAACTTGAAGATTCCATCACTGTTAGAGTAGCCAACTCCCTCACCTAACATCTATAAGCAAAAATAACTAAGCTAAAATATGAACATTTCAATTAAATTGATTAGAATAGTCAAGGAAAAAGGAAAAATAAAGTAAACTTAAAGCGACTGTCAGCAGGGTCATTTATAAGATTTCATCCACTATGTAGTCTCTCATCAAATTAAGGAATCCAGGTAAGGAAAACATCCTTCATAGGTGGCTACGTGCAAAGAATGATTGTCAAAGAAATAAGATTTGACGAACAAGAGCAGAAAGAATTACAAAGAGGTACTTCTAGAGGAAAGAAAATTCGGAGCACTATGTTCTTTATCTTGTCTGCCATCAAAGAAAATATGCTTCCATGAGAATAAATTGAGCACTTTCCTATTCGGCTACTATATAAGCTTCAAGATTCAAGTATCATAATGTAACACAAAGAATAAGTATGTACCAAAAACAATGGTCTCAACATGATGGAACCAGTATGATTCAAGTATCATAATGCAAGCTACATGGATTATAATCAGGAGGATTATGCGAAACTTTTTCCAGATTTATTTAACATGATGGAACCAGTTGAGAAGATCGTGGAGGTGATACTCTTGAAGCAAAAGCAGCTGTGCAATAGTACTAAGGATGCTGGCTTAGAAGCTGATTTATTTAACATGAAGCAGTTGTGCAAACAACTAGCTTAGATGCTGCTGTTAATATAGGATCAGGTGTTAAAGGGGATGGGAAATATTCTAATGGCCAAGGTCATGATAAGGATCAACAGGTTTCACAAATAACAATTATACCTACTGCGGCTAATAGGTTACACAAGCAGCAATTATACCTACTACTGCCCAAATACCTTGGCGTCAAAGGTAATTGTTTGGTTGGACAGATTGCTCGTCGGCAATTGTTGCTGCGTTTTGATGTTCATGATGATTTTGTTATGTCTCTATCTAGGGCAGTTAATTATTTACCATATAATGGAGGTGATCATCAATTTAGGGTATTTCCATGGACTCTTGGATTTAAGCCTAGAGAAGAAACTTCTATGGCAGCCATATGGATTTCCTTGCCGAATTTATCTCGAGAACTCTATGCAAAAAAAAACTTTGTTGTCAATAGCTACTGCTGCTGGGAAACCTATTTCCATTGATAAGGCTACACAATCCAAAATGAGGCCTAGTACAACTAGGGTTAGAGTAATCCTTGATCTTTTAGACAAGCACCCAAATAGCGTAACATTGCAATGTGTGGACGACAAGTATGGAAAAATCACCAAAACAGCCTAGAAGATCATGTATGACAACCTACCTTTATAATGTACTTGGTGTAGACGTCAAGGTCATGGTGAGAATACATGTCGTTTGATTTTATCAAGGAATCAAGAAAGTGTAGGGAATGGGGCAGTCGAGGATTGTGGTGATCAAATCACTGTGGAGAAGTTTCAAGGAGATTTGAGGCAGTTGTTGGACGCTAAAAAACTCTAGCAGGTTGTTCAAGGAAAAGGTTTGGATGCAGTTAATAATAATGGGGATAATTCACTGCAGAATGGTAAAGATTCTAGAGTTGAATTAGACGCAACTAGGAATGCAAATCCAATGAATACAAGTGCAACGCAAGTCACCAAAGGGCAAGATCAGAGTATAGGTCAACAAGCAACTCTTGTTCAGGTTTCTCATGGGCTGAAGGATGCTAATGTTTCTGTGATGGATCGAGCAGTTGCGGATCGTGCTTTTGAAAAAAGGCTTGGAAGTCATTAAGCCACAAAATACAATAGTTGTTTCTACGCATGCGACCGTTCTAATCGATGCTGCCAACATTTCACATAATTCTAGTGGAGCTGATCGTGTGAATGAGAAGCAGATTGCAGGTTTTAAGGCAACGTTTACAGAAGCTAAGAACTCTCAAAAAATTGTACTTGAGCAGAATAATTCTTCTAGTGTTTGCTCACTTGATGGTGTGGTAAGGTTGACAGAGGTTGGTACTACTACTGTTGAGAAATTCTCTAATGTCCAGAACCATGCGACTAAGGGTGCAAAAATAACTGTTGTTACTGCTGAAGTTGGTGCAGAAACAACTGTTACTGCTGATGCTATTATTGTTGATGCTGGGACAACAAAGAACACAACTAGGGATGGCTGGAAAGAAGTGGTGCGATCTTCAAGTAGGCAAGGTAAATCTCCAGTTGTGGAAAATACGCAACAACAATTAACTTTTCCAATTGTGTGACAGAATGTCGCAAAAGCTATCATAACTCAAAATGTTTTTGATACGCTTACACAAGAGGAGGATGTTGGAATTAACTTACCAACCTTTGGAGATGATAACGTGCAACAACTAATTCTGCCTCGTCCTTGCAGTGAGGATCATGCCCAACACAGTGATGCTTCGAGTAAAAATTTGGGTATTCGACAAGTTTCATCAATGATCAGCTTAAAGGGTGATCGTGTACCTATTTCCAATACTCCTAAGCTACAATTTTCCATTCCACAAGTGGAGAAAATCATCAAGGAATATCAGATTGAAATGATGTTGAATGCCAATCATATGGTCAAGCAACCATTGGTCACCTTGCACACATCGGCGCATGAGATCCCGTCTCAATCGGTGGAGTCATTTAGTGAGCATGGAGGTGAATCTGGGCAGCTACTACTGTCCACAGGGAATGGCACTTATGTCATGAGAAGTCAAGCTTCAATGATAAAGGACAGTGATGGTCGTGGACAACATGACCATGATCTAGCTCGTGTTGTGTTGTCAAGAACCAAAACATGGCTTGAACAAGTAGAGAAAGATGAGGATGATTATGTAGTAGACAGTGAAGAGCATGAGGAGTAAGGAGACAACCTACCTTCAATTAGCTCACCAAAGGATCTAAACAACAACACTGTGAATGAAGGGGTTGCTACTAGGTATTTGACACCAAGGTATTTGAATCAGCTGTGCAAGCAGCTCGTTTAGATGCTGTTGTAGTTATTACATCAGGTGTTGAAGGTGTTGGGCAAATTCCTAATTCTAGTAATGTACTAATACTAGTAATTTACTAACAAGATTTTCTAGTTCCATCTATTCCAATTGATAATTGTAGTAATTATTTCCATGAGGCACTCTAGTTCAAACTAGCGGAACCAGAACACATGTTATATAAGCCGATTTACTGTCACTTCATCACATATTGAAAAAAATCAAAGTACTGCAAAGAGTTTCAAAACGATTGTCTCGGGAGTTTTCCTACGAAAATCTTGTCTAATTTGTTGAAACCAAACATATACATCAAATCATAACCAAAACAAATTCACAAAATAATGCTTTATAGTTCAAATAGGAAGAAATTAAGTAGTAAGTCAAGTTGGCAAGAAAGATACGTGAAAAACGATTAAGTCGACAGGATGGTATAATTGGGAAAGTTGTAGTTTCTCACATATTTTGGACATTACTCCATGGAAGAATATGTTACAACTCAAGTACAAATTAAATGAACTGTTTAAACAAGATCTTTCAACAAATGTGACAGTGTCAACACAAAAACAGAATCTCTGAAAGGCTTTCTAATTATAATAACTAACAACCAAGGAAAATCCAAGGATCAACAGGTTACTAAAATAACTTCTAAACCTACTGCTGCTAATAGGAAATGAAAGGAACTTGGAAAGGGAGATGGTGTTACTGGAACTCTTGTTTAGGCCATCTGTCTGCATGGATGCACCATATATGAACAAATCAAGCTTGGAATCAAGGTTTGAAAGGGAGAAACTGGAACTGGACAACCTTGCCTTGGCCCTCACATATAGGAACGAAATGCTGAAGATCCAATACTCTAATGTGTTGGATATTAGGGTGCAAACAACAGGCATTTTAGCCACAACAGGTGCATCACAAGATTTGAAACACAAGAGATGGCTGCCCAGAATTTTGAGCGTGGAAATCTCACGAGGTACTGGACTTTGGAGCCAAAAGATGGGTACTGGACTTTGGAGCCAAAACATAGAACTAAAAACCTATCAAAAAAGAAAAACTTAAATGGCACAAAACATTGTTCATGCTACATACATCGTTTCATACAGAACACGAATCCCATGTACAAGAACATTAACCTCGACAACTATATGAGTTTCTTTCCCAAAAATTGGTTTATAACATAGGAGAAATTTAGATATAAGAGATAAGCAGCCGAAACAAACTTCCTAAATCAGGATTTTCTACATCCAAATAATAACATGTCTTTTACCGATTAATGTACACAAAATCTATTGTAAATCAATCGATAAGAATATATCCAAAATCTACTGTAAATCGATCGATAAGAAATACCAAAACCGGGTAGCCAGTAAGGAGATAGGACC
Organism: Nicotiana knightiana; assembly: GCA_005239525.1. NCBI lineage: Eukaryota > Viridiplantae > Streptophyta > Magnoliopsida > Solanales > Solanaceae > Nicotiana > Nicotiana knightiana. The sequence goes on along the minus strand of MDKJ01102998.1, from coordinate 57,095 downwards.
AAATAAAGTAAGGAATCATAACTTGATTCCATTTCTGAGTTGGAATCGAAGGGGAAATGGGGATTGCGGCGCTAGAGTTTCAGAAGAGAGGGGGGAGGAAGATGAGAGAGTGAATAGAGATGGTGGGTGGGTGGAAGTGATTAGGGTTTAGACGGGTCGGTTAGTTTAAAGGGGTGGGGTAATTGTGGACCGTTGATTTTGGGAGATCAACGGTCCTGATTTAAAGATGCTGGGTCGGGTACAGGGATTGGGTTCATGAATATTTGGGTATTGGGTATTTAGGTATTGGGTATTAGGGTATTGGACTGGTGTATTGGGCTGAGGTAATGGGTAGTGTATAGGTCCGAAATTAATTAAGAAACAGGCTAGATTTTAAATACCCAATTAAATCAGTAAATAATTTATAACATTAATTAATAATAAAAAAAATATTACTTGTGCATGAAAATAATTTAAAATAATTTCTTAAAAATATAAAAATATAAGAAGTCATTTACTTGTATAAATAATGTACTTATGCATATATGTAGGCTATTACTGCAAAATATGCAATTTTAGCCTAAGGATGCAAAATACAATTATAATAAATATATAAAAGATATTAAAATATTAATATGGATATAGATGATGAAAATTAAATGATAAATCACCATAAAATTTATTTGAGATGCAATTAATAATTATTTATATAATAAAATGCAGGAATAAATTGATTAAAAGCCTTTAAAAATTATAAAAAATAAGGGAAAAATACTTGTTGATGCTCATGCACTATTTTCAAGGTATATATATATGTATTTTTGAGAAATATGAGGAAAAAATGGGTATCAACAGCTGCCCCTCTTTACCCGGGAAGGATGAAAGAGTTGTCGGGTAAAGAAATGATGACCAATTTGACTGAATAGGGTGATTTGAAAGATATAGGCCGTACTCCAGCTTCTGAGCTGCCTACATATCACTGGTTTACAAGAATCAGGCCGTGTGTAGTTTTGGATCCAATGATGGAGTAAACCAATGGAATCATTGCAAGAACGGACAAAATTTTCCAAGTCGGGTTAATTGGGGTTTGAAATGGTTATGAGTGAATGAGGCTTGGTAACGGATGATGAACGATTATGTTTGAAATAATTTGAAGGATGTGGATAGGAACTGGAGCGAGATTGCTCCTGTTGGAATAACAGTTACTTTCCGGACCACCTGTAAATTTACAAAAATGCAGTGTGAGCATGTATGTATAAATTACTGCGTAAACTTAGACATGATGCAAATTCCCTTTGGACCATGAAAATTGTCTTTGGACGGTGAGGATGACGTCCTTAGACCATGATGTCCCGGGCCATGAATTGTGCGGTAAGGGATTCACAAGCCATGAAATGATGTTCTCGGGCCATGAAGATGGTGACTCCGAACTATGACGCCTTTGAATAATGATGTGCAAGTTTGAGAGATCCTCAGGCCATGGCATGATGTCTTCCGGCTATGAGGATGATGCCTTCAGACTATGACGCCTTCGGACAAGTTGGCTATATTTCAGTTCATGAAGTGCAGAGACATGATGCTAAAGGCAACAAGGCAGATCTTAGTCTTGCGAAAAGTTGAGGGAAGAGCTTATCCCGAGAGTATAATGCAAGGCTTAGGATAGAGTAATATCTGTGTTTATGAAAAGAGAGACAGTGCTTGTGCAAGATTCGGGACAGTGCTTAGTCCCATGTTAGGAGAAGGCAATGCTCAGCCTTATGCAGGACTTGAGACAGAGCTTAGTCTCATGCAAGGGGAAGGCAATGCTTAGCCTTATGCAGATGGGGAGGCAGAGCTTAGCCTCATGCAAGGATTGAGACATGGTTTAGTCTCATGCAAAGAGAAGGAAATGCTTAGCCTTATGCAAATGGGAAGGCATGGCTTAGCCTCATGCAAGAATTGAGACAGGGCTTAGTCTCATGCAAAGAGAAGGCAAGGCTTAGCCTTATGCAAATGGGGAGGCAGGGCTTAGCCTCGTGCAAGAATTGATACAGGGTTTAGTCTCATGCAAAGAGAAGGCAATGCTTAGCCTTGTGCAAATGAGGAGAAAGGTCTTAGCCTGATGCAATAGTTGAGATATGACTTAGTATCATGCAAAGAGAAGGCAATGCTTAGCTTATGGAAGTGGGGAGGCAGGGCTTAGCCTCATGCAAGAATTGAGACATGGCTTAGTCTCATGCAAAGAGAAGGCAATGCTTAACTTATGGAAGTGGGGAGGCAGGGCTTAACCTCATGCAAGAATTGAGACAGGGCTTAGTCTCATGCAAAGAGAAGGCAATGCTTAACTTATGGAAGTGGGGAGGCAGGGCTTAACCTCATGCAAGAATTGAGACAGGGCTTAGTCTCATGCAAAGAGAAGGCAATGCTTAGCCTTATGCAAGTGTAAGAGTAAAAGTGAAATGTTTTTAACTGGCGACGTGTTTTGTATAAAGTAGTTGTGTTGTTGAGACGATGCCTATGATGATGACATTTTCCTGCATCCAAAGAAAATTTGTGAGTTTTGTGGGGGAGGTCGGTTCGTGTCTTTGTCTTCTTGATCTGCTCCACTCGGCACGAGGATCTTGTTCAAGTCATCATGGATAGAATTTGACTAAAAATTAAAGTTTCTTTTCAAAAGCATGCGTGTATAGTTTTCAAAGGCATAGTAATATTGAATTTAGAAATCAGTTAAATGAACCAGTAACTGTGACATTATTAGAGACATTGCGACCTCCTTTGCCATAGAATTTTAAGGGTCCTCCTCAAAATTCTGCCTCAGTTAACTAAGTGACCTTCTGGCTATTCTATATGTTGTTGTTGGCTGAACTTGCTTCGGAATTTTGAGGGTCCTCCTCAAAATTCTGCCCCAGTTTCTGATTATGGGGAAAATGGAAATTTTATTGAATTGTGACCGAACCCACAGGGTTGTCTACGTATCCCCTCTTAAATGGGAATCAGGTCAAGCATAGTTCAATTACATCATACAAAGAAACAGAGATAGTTTACACGTAGTATCTTTTGACTTCATCTGAATTGATAGGCTTTGGCTAGATTTCTCCATCCATTTCTGCGAGTATGAGTTCTCCTCCTGTTAATAATCAGTGAACCATGTAAGGACCTTGCCAGTTGGGTGAAAATTTTCCTTTGACTTCATCTTGATGTGGAAAGATCCGTTTCAACACCAACTACCCCAGTGTGAATTATCTTGATTTAACCCTTTATTTGAAAGCTCTGGACATTCTATTCTGATAAAATAGAATGGTTTGCATGCTCCGAGTATTCTCCTTTTGTCAAATATTCTTTGATGACGTGGAACCAGGGATTTCCATCTGTTTCTTCTTCAACGTGAGCACAGTATGCCGGCTGATTATGGATTCTCACCGGAATGGGATTGATGAAATTCTTGTCTGGATGTTGTATCATCGAAGACAAGGTGGCCAATGCGTCTACAAATTCATTCTGAATTCTGGGGACATGCCGGAAATATATCTTCGTGAACCTCTTCTTCATCTCTTGAACATGATGTAGATACGGTAGTATTTTGGTATTCTTGGTAGCCCACTCTCCTTGTAGCTGATGTACCAGCAGATCTGAATCACCAATCACCAGCAGTTCTTGAATATTCATGTCAACAACCAGGTTGAGCCCTAATATGCAGGCTTCGTATTTCTCCATATTGTTGGTACATGGGAACCTGAGTTTTGCAGACACCGGATAATGCTGACCGGTTTCTGATACCAAGATGGCTCCGATACTGACTCTTTCAAAATTTTTAGCTCCGTCAAAAAACATTCTCCAACCGTTATAGGCTTCAACAATGTCCTCTCCTACGAATAATACCTCTTCGTCAGGAAAATATGTTTTTAGGGGCTCGTATTCTCCTCCTACAGGATTTTCGGCAAGATGGTCTGCCAAGGCTTGTCCTTTAACTACCTTCTGAGTTACATAGATGATGTCGAACTTACTCAACGATATTTCCACTTAGCCAGGTTCCCATTAGTCATGAGTTTCTGAAAGATGTACTTCAGGGGATCCATCCTTGATATGAGATATGTAGTATAGGCACAGAAGTAGTGCCTTAGCTTCTGAGTTATCCAGGTAAGAGCGCAGCAAGTGCGTTCTAGCAGAGAGCACCGTGCTTCATATGGTGTGAACTTCTTACTCAAGTAATATATGGCTTGCTCCTTTCTTCCCGTCTCATCATGTTGTCCCCAAACACAATCGAAAGCTCCATCTGACACCGCAAGGTAGAGTAGTAGTGGTCTACCAAGTTCTGGCGGGACTAAGACTGGTGGTGTGGACATGTATTATTTGATTTTTTCAAAAGCCTTTTGACAATCCTCGATCCAACTGGTTGCGGCATCCTTATTTAACATTTTGAAAATCGACTCACATATCACTGTGGAATGTGCTATGAAACAGCTGATGTAATTGAGGCGTCCCAAGAAACTCATCACGTCCTTCTTGTTCTTTTGTGGTGGTATTTCCTGGATGGCTTTAACCTTTGACAGATCCAACTCTATTCCTCGGCGACTGACGATGAATCCCAATAATTTTCCGGCAGGAACCCCAAATGCACATTTTGCGGGATTTAGCTTTAGATTGTACTTCCGCAGCGGGTCAAAGAACTTCCTCAAATATGCTATGTGATCTGTGGCCTTCTTGGATTTGATGATGACATCGTCAACATACATTTATATTTCCTTATGTATCATATCATGGAAGATAGTTGTCATGGTCCTCATGTAGGTGGCCCCAACATTCTTCAGACCGAATGGCATCATTTTATAGCAATACACCCTCATGGTGTAATGAAAGTTGTTTTCTCTGTGTCTTCTTCGTCCATCCAAATCTGATGATAACCTGCGAAGTAATCTACAAAGGATTGGAGTTCATGCTTGGCGCAATTTTCAATTAGAATGTGTATATTTGGTAGTGGAAAATCATCCTTGGGACTTGCTCTGTTTAGATCCCGATAGTCGATACATATCCTGACTTTTCCATCTTTCTTTGGAATCGGTACAATGTTGGCTAACCAGGTTGGATACTCAACTACCCTGAGGAATTTGGCTTTGATCTGCTTGGTGACTTCCTCTTTGATTTTCAGGCTCATGTCTGGTTTGAACTTTCTGAACTTCTGGTTCACCGGCAGACACATTGGATTTGTAGGTAACTTGTGAGCTACTATGGATGTTCTCAATCCTGTCATATCGTCGTATGACCATGCAAAGATATCCTCATACTCTTTCAGGAAACGAGTGTATTCTTCCTTCTCTGATGGTGACAAGTGGATGCTTATGCGAGTTTCTTTGATGGTTTCAGAATCTCCCAAATTGACTATCTCGGTTTCGTCCAGGTTGGACTTAGGCTTCTCGAAATTCTCAACTTTTCTGACAATTTCCTCAGGTATCACATCTCCTTCTTCTATTTCTTCCGAGTTACTGTCCTTGTGTTGCGTTGTCTCATTACATGTCACAGTCGTTGGTTCATCAAGATAAGAAATAGTAATGATGTAGAGAGAAAGATACGAAAGAAAAATAGTAATAATAAAACATCAAGCCATTGATAAATATTAAAATGTCAAACAAAGCGATTTTCCATAACTCAAACAATGTTTTTTTTAAAATGAAATACTGAAAATATTGCTTAAAACAAAATGATCAAGAAGAATTGTTTTCAAAAATAAATGATGCTAGCAACCATGCTACCCCAGGACTCGTCGAGCCCTTGATGCTGTAACGGTCCAGTTTTCGAGAAATGTTCCCTTCTCCACTGTCTGGATAATAAGTCCTTCTTCCTCCTCCTCATCCTCCTCAACTATCACACTGCAATCCATATCTTCATCTTCTAAGAACAAATTCCTCAGCCGGCCAAACCTTCTTCTTCTTCGGATCCCCATATTGTATCGGCATGATGAAAGGATTGGCTCAAATGTGGCACTGGTTTCTCAAATGGGTAGTATAAACCACGCCATGGCGGCGACCAATCATTATATTCCTGCCAGGTATACAGATATCCAAGCCCAAAGGTTGTACCATGACGTTTCAGTTGTATTAGCTTGGCGATACCTTGAAGATTCTTACCAAGCCCCTTACCAGGTTTATACCATCTCCATGCCAATATGCTTTCTATATTACTACTCCACAACTTATCCTTCTTGATTGCATTAACACCCTCGATGCGATGGTAAGTTTCTCCACCTAACTTCCTTCTGTTCTCCACTATCGGAATAGTCTGATTAGTGTAAATGGGATTGCTTCCATCTCCATGAATGATCACTTCCTGATGGTTCCATTCAAATTTCACAGCCTGGTGCAAAGTGGATGCAACAGCCCCAGCGACATGTAACCAAGGTCGTCCCAACAGCAAATTGTAGGAGGCGGATATGTCTAGCACCTGGAATTCGACATCAAACCAAGTGGGACCCATCTGTAAGAATAAGTTGGTTTCTCCAATCGTGGATCTTTGCAACCCATCGAACGCCTTCACATTCATAGATTCTACTTGTATTTCATGCAAACCCTTGCCCAGCCTTTTCAGAGTTGTTAGTGGACAGATGTTGAGGCTGGACCCTCCGTCTATCAAAACTCTGGCGATGAACTTATCCTCACATTGCACTGTGATGTGCAGTACCCTATTATGGCTCAATCCTTCAGGTGGCAACTCGTCTTCATGGAAGGTGATCTTATGGATCTCCAACACTTTCCCCACCATGTTGGCCATTTCTCCGCTGGTAATATTGTTGGGTACATATGCTTCGTTTTATACCTTCATCAGAGCATTCCTATGTGCCTCAGAATTTTGTAGCAGTGACATGATGGATATCTGGGGGGAGTTTTATTCAGATGATCAAAAACAGAGTACTCTCTTGCCTGTATTTTCCTCCAGAGATCATCCGGACCAGTTTCAATGATGGGTTGTTTGGTGGCAGCTTCCTTACTCGTCCCTCCCAAATGTTCAAGTGTGTATATCCTTCCAGTTCTGGTCATTCCTTGTGCAGAACCGGACTCTTCCATCTTTTTTTTCCTTTTCTCCTAGCATCGACAACATAGTCCCAAGGTACGACCAAACGCACACGCAAGTATACGCGATAGTCAAGTAATAAAGTGACTAAAAGTCGGATGTCGAACCCACGAGGACTTGTGATTAACTATTAACTGAACTAGACTATCCTAATTATCTAAACAAGAATTAAAACTAGAAGTATTTGATTCTAAACTAATTAAAATAAAAATAAAACAAATATTAAACTCTGAACAAAGGGATAACAAATTTTATGTTATCAATGCGATGAAAATGATCTAGGGTTATGGGCTATCTAACAATCATATTGTATTCTTCAATTGAATTGACTGATTAATTTATCTAGCTTATTGGTTGACAGGGTTAATATTGCTCATAAGAATCTTTCGATTTCTTACTCGCTTATTCAAGCTAACCTAACGCCTATATGTCTATGGAATTAGAACTAGCAAGAATGCATCTATAATTCCTATAAATCAACCAAGCAAGTCAATTAGGTATATGTCTATCCTAACCGCGAATCTGTTTCCCGATACCCAGGTTCAAGAACTTGCTCTACTCAATCCTATATGCAATCTAGAATTCGCACTTTCAAGTTCAATTCTAGATTCGTAGATAGTATTCAATTGGTGGTCAAGTAATCAAATAATTAAGCGCAAGATTCAATAAATAAACCAATATGATAAATCAAGAAATAAAAATCAATGTCCGAATAACAATAGTCATGAAAGAACCACAACCCTAGAACGTGAAGTTTATCTCCATATAGACATGGTAGAAAAAGAACAAATCATACAAAGAAGCATAAGAATTATTAAGTTTGGTGGAAGAAAAGATGAAATCCGGCCTCCACGGCAGCTCTGTGCTCTCCCTTGGTCAAAAGTCACTCTAAAAAACGTTCTCCCCTCTAAAAATAGGTTTAGGTTGGCTTTTATATGAGTTAGGGACGTCTTGGGGTCGAAATAACCGAGTCCTAGTCGAAACAGAACAACTTTGCGTTCCGAGCGTCCGCTCTGGTTGTGGCCCTCAAATTTCACTTTTTTCCTTTTTGTCCCGATTTCGGTCCAATTCGCGCCCTTTCATCCCAAATTGCATCTGAATGATCCCTACACATAGAAACACCAAAATTTAGCACAAATAATCATATTAAACATCTCAAATCATCAAAATATGAGCAAAATATGAGTCAATATACATACCTTAAGCCAAACATCAACACCCCACACTTAAACGTTGCTCGTCCTCGAGTCAACCAACAAATAACTCTATTTTTTAGCACTCTACACCAATGACCATGGTTGGTAGCAACAATTAAACTCTAGCAAATGCAGTCACCACACACTTCCTTTTAACTTATGCCATACTTCAAAAATATTCAAACAAAGACAACATGCTCACAACAATCCTAACCTCAAAAACCAACTCAGTGTCACAATGCACTCATGGCTTGAACACCCAATGTCGTAGAGAAGTCTAATAATGTTACCTATCCCTCGTGGAACCATGTGCCTTCACAACAAGAACAAGAGAGTAAATTGAATCCACACATTCGAATCTCATGATCAAATATAGTTTAAGTACTCACATATATCAAAGAAATCTCTCACTCTCACAAAGAAGTCACATGCATGCAATTGGTACCATAGGCTTGCCCTTAATATAAATCTCTACTAATGTAGGCTCACTCGATCTAAAATCAATTAGGACTTTTTTGTGGTTGTAATGTGGGCTAAGGGACGGGTAGGATATATTTTAGGAATAGTGACTCAACCTCCTAAGCACTTTAACACATCACATGATAACTTAAGTGCAAATTCCTCAATCCACTTTTTAATTTCACAATTACAATCACCCCCAACAATGTTCCCTCTTTCTTTAAACACTACTTTATTTTATACCCAACTAGTAAGAACAAGACAATAATTTATTCTCCTACTCTTTTTTTCCAGATTTTTTTTTTTTTTTTTTTTTGCAATTTCAACTAGTGGCATATTCTTTTACAAAACAAGTGAACATTTCTTCCTTTCATTGGTTCCACTCAAAAGCCACCCCACACTTAGTTCCTTCTTACTTATTTTAGCACTCATCTCACAATTAAAGTGCTTTAAGAGGTAAAAGATTGAACCAATGTCAATTAAGAACAAAAAAGGGCATAGGCTTGTAATGTGGGTACCAAATAAAAGTCAATAGGATCAAAAGGGTTTACTAGGGATCAATTTTATTTTGTGATAAGAATTAAGCTCAAAAAGATCAAAGAAAGTCTAAAATCATTTTTCAAACCGAGCATCACCTCAAATTTTGCTTTAAATCACATACGGGACAAGTTCTAGACACAAGTACAATGACATGGACTACACAAAACATTTCACCACCCATGGCACATGACTCACTAAGGACGGTCCCATTCCGACTCTCAAACTAATGCAAGTATTCACAAAGCCATGTGATATTAAGCATTAAGCACAAAGTGAACACAAGTCAAGTAAATGAGACATAGGCATCACAAAACATGCTATCCAAGTAAGCAAGGCATCATCAATAATTTCAAATTGTAGGAAAGATACTACACATGCCAAAGCACAAATATGCTACTATCAAACAAGTCAAAGGCGCCTAGGAATCTCATCTTTCTTCCTCCATTTATTCCCGAAATTCTAATCTACTCTAAAAATAATAAAAAAATACTACTATCCGGTTCAAACTACATCCCCTCAAAAAGAACCGAGACACAAAGAAAAACCACAGGGGATTATTACTACATAAAGAAAGCTAAAAGACATATTTTGGATTTTTGTTTAGACTTTAATCTCTCAAGAAAACTGTCTCGGAGATCCATCGTCGGGAAAAGTCCAATTTTTCTACTTTTTTGATTTTTTTAAATTATAAAATTAATCACCTAAAATACTACACTATTATAAAAAAAACAAAAATACGAAACTGAAAAAAATAAGAAATTAATATACTAATATAATACTACTAATGATCTAAAGGAATTCCTCCCACCCTACACTTAAAAGAGTGCAGTGTCCCCAATGCACAAATAAAGCAAAACATAACGAGGGTGGACAAGAAACTCCCTGAAAGGCCAAAGGCCGAAGCACAAGCAGCTCACGGGGTACTCAGACTTCTCCCAAAGATGGTTCCTTGTGCGGGCACACCACACTTATTTCTCACCATCTAGATTTTTCACTCTTCCAATGGATTTTCTTCCTATGCTCATAATCCTACAAAAAATAAATAAATACTACAAAATAATAAAAATAAAATAAACAAAAATGAAAGAAAGCAGTAAATCTAGGTTGCCTCCCAACAAGCACCTGATTTAACGTCGTGGAACGACTTGAACCACTTTCTGCCTCCGCCTCCAACATATAAATTGTACCCCTAACATGGAATCCGGTCTGCTCCTTTGGTGGAGACAAAAAAATAAATAGGTCAAGTAGCAAATTTTTCACTCTATACTTTTCGGCCTTTATATGAGGAATGTAATTTTTTCTCTCTTGCACGACAAATCCAAGAATGTTTGCAGCACATTCCTCTTCCATTGACTCTTCCAAAGGCTCATATGACTCGATTTCCATGTCATCATCCAAACACAATGTCGAAAAATGTTTAGAATGAGGACCAATATGCCCCAACTCTAGAATTGTATTACTTTTTACATCCTCATATCTACACACACTAGAGTCTTCACATATAATATTATCTATTTCCTCGCATGGCTCTAGTGTTTTTTTCTCAACATGGGCACCAGCAATAGAAATATGCCCGAATGATTAGCTCTCCACTTTTAGTTCTTCAGTTTGGCGTATAAGCTCCTCTTTAACTTCACACAACTCATTACTATTTTGTTGAGCGGACGCATCAACCTTTGCATTCAATTGAGCCTCTAAGTCGTGAATATCAGTGCCAAATTTTTCAATCTCTTATCCCAGTTCAGCTCTTCCTTCTATTAAATCTTTCATCCCATCTGTAATTTCCTCACGTTGAGCCTCATATATTTCGAATCTTTCAGCTTGTTCTACCAGCCAAGTTTGATTCAAAATCTCCTCTTTTTCAAAACTTTCCTCTTGCTGGTACTCACTCACTTCATTTAATTCTTCTATATTGGTCTTCATTCTTGTGATTGTTTCCCTCATTCTTTCCATAGATTTTTTGAGTTCATCTTGTTGCTCTGCTACCTGCCTCAAAATATCCCTAATATATGCATCTGGTTCCATATCCTGCACTTCATTGTCCCCATCAAACTCACAAACATCATTAAAAAGATCATAATAAGGGCTCAGAGAAGGATGAAAAGAATTAAGACAACCATCCCAATGGCTATCTTGACCACTACACATATTACAAATATTCCACTCAAAGGATTGAGATTGTGCGCACAACTCGCTCCCAAGAACATTCCGACAATTTTTCCACCAGTGTGGTCCTCCACAATATGGACAAGGATCATCAAAATAAGAATAATCATCTTTCGAATAACTTTCATTCCAAGATGCCATGTTAAAATGAATAAAAAAAAAATACTAACTAAACTAAAACAAAAACAAAATGAATATATATAAAAAAATTAAATGTCTAATCTAGAAAAATAGCTAATTTTCTAAGTCCCCGGCAACGGCGCCAAAAACTTGTTGCGGCCAAACGCACACACAAGTATACGCGATCGTCAAGTAATAAAGTGACTAAAAGTCGGATGTCGAACCCACGAGGACTTATGATTAACTATTAATTGAAATATACTATCCTAATTATCTAAACAAGAATTAAAACTATAAGTATTTGATTCTAAACTAATTAAAATAAAAATAAAACAAATATTAAACTCTGAACAAAGGGATAGCAGATTTTTATGTTATCAATGCGATGAAAATGATCTAGTGTTATGGGCTATCAAACAATCATATTGTATTCTTCAATTGAATTGACTGATTAATTTATCTAGCTTATTGGTTGACAGAGTTAATATTGCTCATAAGAATCTTTCGATTTCTTACTCGATTATTCAAGCTAACCTAATGCCTATATGTCTATGGAATTAGAAATAGAAAGAAAGCATCTATAATTCCTGTAAATCAACCAAGCAAGAAAATTAGGTATATGTCTATCCTAACCGCAAATCCGTTCCTCGATGCCCAGGTTCAAGAACTTGCTCTACTCAATCCTATATGCAATCTAGAATTCCTACTTTCGAGTTCAATTCTAGATTCGTAGATAGTATTTAATTGATGATCAAGCAATCAAATAATTAAGCGCAAGATTGAATAAATAAACCAATATGATAAATCAAGAAAGAAAAATCAATATCCGAATAACAATAATCATGAAAGAACCACAACCCTAGAACGTGAAGTTTAGCTCCGCATAGACATGGTAGCAAAATAACAAATCATACAAAGAAACATAAGAAATACTAAGTTTGGTGGAAGAAAAGATGAAAACCAGCCTCCACGGCAGCTCTGTGCTCTCCCTTAGTCAAAAGGTACTCTAAAAAACGTTCTCCCCTCTAAAAATAGGTTTAGGTTGGCTTATATATGAGTTAGGGACGTCTTGGGTCGAAATAACTGAGTCCTAGTCGAAATAGAACAACTTTGCGTTCCGAGCGTCCAGGGAAGTGTGGGGCACTGGCCCTGGTGCCCAAAATATTTTGCTTCTGTAAATTGCGCCACAGTCAGCACCCCACGCTGGCTGTGGCCCTCAAATTTCACTTTTTTCCTTTTTGTCCCGATTTCGGTCCAATTCGCGCCCTTTCATCCCAAATTGCATCCGAATGATCTGTACATATAGAAACACCAAAATTTAGAATAAATAATCATATTAAACATCTCAAATCATCAAAATATGTGCAAAATTTGAGGCAATATACATCAAAATATGCATACATTAAGCCAAACATCAGGTGGTGTGTATGCCACCGTCACAGTGAAAGGTGTGGTTACTTCTACCTCAAATGGAGTAGGTGTAGTTGTAGGTGGTGTCACTTCTACTTCAAAGGGAGCCGGTGCGGCTACCTCAACTTCAGTTGGCGGTTGTACCTGTACCACAATGGGAGTGAGTGTGGTTGCAGGTTTCTTAGGGTTGTCACCTTCCCAAATAAGCCCGATTGACCCCCCAGGGTCCCATTCTTTATCAGTTTCTATTACATTGACTCCTTCACCCCTATGATCTGGGAGGGGATTGTTTTGGATACTCGGTGCGACTTCCTTTGCCTGTTTGACTTTGGTATCAATCAGCGTCTAGATCTTGTCTTTCAGGGTGCGGCATTCATAAATAGTATGTCCTTTCATGTCGGAATGGTATGCACATGTCTTGTTTGGGTTGACCCATTGGGAGGAGTTATCCATAGCCACAGCGGGAATAGGGGTGACATATCTGGCAGCCTTTAACCTTTCATATAACTGGTTGATGGGTTCAGCAATAGGGTGTATTGTCTAAGTGGTTTGCGATTGAAATTGGGTCTGGGTTTTTGATAATTCGGACGAGCTAGAGGTAAATGATAATAGGCAGGTTGAGTGTTATAAGCGTGATAGGTGGTGGCGGATTGAGGATGTCTGGGAGGTGAAGGTTGGTATGTGGGTGGAAATGTCTGGTATGTGAGTGGAGATTTTGGGCCTTGGGCTACCATCACTGACCCTATATATTTCTTTTTTGATATGCCTCCTGATTGTAATGCTTGTTCTCTGGCCTGCAGTGCTTCAAAATTTATTACCATTCCATTCTTAATACCTTCTTCAATCCTTTCTCCGAGCTTGAGGATGTCGGAGAACTTGTGATTCTCAATGACCATTAACCTCGCGTAATATTGTGGATCCTGAGCTGTGACAAAGAATTTATTCATCTGCTCTTTTTCTAATGCCGACCTGACCTTTGCTACTTTTGACCTCCATCGAGTAGCATACTCGCGGAAAGTCTCTGTTGGCTTTTTCTTGAGGTTCTATATGTAGAAGATATCCGGTGCATTTTCTATATTGAACCTGAATCTATCCATGAAGTCTGATTCCATACTTACCCAATTAGCCCATTTCTTGGGATTCTGACTTATGTACCAAGATGAGGCGTCTCCAGTGAGGCTTCTCATGAACAGATTTGTGCGAGTCCTTTCGTCCTTTACAAACCCTACGAGCTTGTCACTGTATGTTCTCAAATGTATCTTTGGGTTACCCGTTCCATCAAACATTTTGAACTTAGGAGGTTTGTATCCCTCCGCCAGTTCCACGTCTGGCTGAATGTACAGGTCCTCATAATTCAGTCCTTTGATCCCTTTGCCTCCTTCAACACCCTAGACTCGGTTTGTGAGCTTCTTGAGCTCCTCTGCCATATTCTTAATGAGCAGGTCCTCTTTGGCGAATTCTGGTGTATATGAGATTGGTTGAGTGGACCCGGGTAGGTTTTGATCATTGGTTAAATTTTGAGGATCGGGGATAGGCTGTGGGATATTCTGAGGAGTTTGATAAGTGGTTTGCGGATATTGAGTCAGGAGATGCTGGTGTTGAGGGGGTGTCGACATGGGTAAAGGATTAGGATTTTGAGGAGGTGTTGCATATTGGTGGCGTGCGGAGGATTTTGTGGGCGCTGGTTCGGTGCATTTTGAGGAGGTACTGGGTTTTGGGTGTTTGGTTGGTTGATCATTCCACAGTCTCCGTGGAAACTCTTGGCGGTATTGGCCTCTTTGGAGATGTTCTAGCAACCAAATCTGCAACAACAAGTGACAACCCTTGAAATGTTTGAACCTTTTCTGGCAACGATCCAAAGCCTGATATATTTCTGCTATAATCATAGGTTACGATGGCCTGTCTGGTGTGAATCCTGACCCTTTTTCTTGGAAACACTATCATACCCAAAAAGCAGGCGATGAACACGAAAACCCTACGATGAATCCAACCCAAGGAAGTGATGGAGAACTCGTCATGAAAGATACGATAGGATTTGTTGTGTCCGTACCATTCATAAAGGAAATCAAAAGTGTAGGACTTATTCAAACATACCAAGTCGTCATTCTTTATTAAGCCCATCATTTTCAGAAACCCCCTGGGGATGCGATTTTCCGGTACCAATAAACAAGGACTGTCGTAAGGTAGTCCAGCGAATCCCCCTACTTCCTCCAAAAGAGGGGTCATTTATATGTTGCCAAAATGGAATACGGCCCTTTCTCGGTCCCAGAACATAATAGCAGCCTCTATCAACGTGTTGTTCGGTTGGATGTCTAATAAGGAAGGTAAGTTCTCGAGGACCCTTTTCACATGATTTTTGTTGCTTGACGAAAGGTATTCCCACCAATCTAGTAATAACGGTGGTATAACTCGGACCATGCCGAACCTGGGGACTTTGTGCCTCATTTTCTGCAAAATACACAAGGTTAGACCTTTTCCCCCTCCGGATTCGACTATTTATACATTAACGATTAGCATATCGGCATTTATTTATCCAAATAATGCACAAATCGTGGTTGCGTCCGTTGTGATTATGGAAACCCCGGAGGACTTTGGAAAAGGATTTACTTAAAGGGTTATTATGCGGACAACATATTAACCCAGGCTAGGTTTGACCATGATGCATGTACAATTATTATCAGAGTAAGGTTTCTATAAAGGTCTAGACTGGTACCCTCAAGTGGACAACTTGAGCGGGAAAGGCGCGGAACCGTCGACTGCACCACTGATCAACTAATTTTACCGCAAATAAGCCTTTCCAAATTCAAAAAGGGTGATATAGGACGAGCGCAGATACTCATCAAGTGTTGCTATGGTATTAATTACGCACGAGTGCAATATGATGTTGTGCATGTATTGCAAAAGAAAATAACAGGTTTTCAAGTATTTGCATGATGAATAATGATAAAATGCGGTATTTAATAATTGTAAAGGCATTTAAGAAAGAAAACAAGGAGACAAGTCAGTTTCCATAGTAAAAAGTAATAAAACAGGAAAGAGAAATATAGTGAGCATTAATGAAGGTAGGCAAATAAATTTGCATAGAGTGGGAAGGGGAAGGGGAAGGGGTGTGCAAGTATTAACGGAACAATAAAGACATTCTTAAAGACTAATTCACAAACAAGTTCGTTACGGTAAGAGCCTAAAGATCTCCCGAATAGAGTCGCCATGCTGTCGCACCTCCTTTTTCTCGCGAAATCGGGTTTCAACATGTTTTTTGGGACAACTCCTTTTGAGAGGGTAAGGAATTGGAATTGAGAGAGTCGCCACCTAACGGATTAAGGTGCATTATGGCACCTAAAGCAGATAACTCATATTACTAGTTTACATCACCAAAGATCGGGTAAGGGCTCAAATTACCTCAAGGGGAAGGTGATAGGCACCCCTCGAGGTCCACAATGATGGGTCCCGGACGAACTTACATTAAGAGAATTAGTCTAAGGAAAAGAAAGCAATTTGGACAAATAAAATACTCGATTTACTTTAGAACAGGAATTGTGGGGGAGGGGGGGGTTCCTAAGTTTTTTAGCCTACAGGATCACCCCGTGCAATACTTTGTAGCTCCCTCAAGTCGGGGTGCCACTCATAGTATTTAGCGCACGGATAATCATCTCCTACTACCTGATTACTATCTTTTGTTACTTAAGAGTTTTAGTCGATTCTAGTTCGTTTCCTATGCGTGCACTACTCGTCCCTTACCTATGTCCCTGGAGGTATTAGAACCTCTATTTGGGATAGTTCTAGACCCATCCTATGTTGCTCAAAAATGTAAAAAGTCTAGGCGACAAGAAAAAACAATTAGGAATTTCAGATAGCAAGCAAATATGGGCTCATATTGACCTCCACACATAAACAACAAAGGCACACAATTGATTGACATGCTTAATTTAAAGTCTTATAGGCATGATATCTATGTGAGAAAACAGAGTGCAGAGGCAGTTTTATTAAGGCGAGTGTTAAGACATGTTGTTTGCCTACTGATTTTATTCAGTAATATCTAGGCACTTTGGGGAGTAATACATCACAATAATAAATCCAGAATTATTATTAAGTCCTACAAGTATATTGCCTAAGTGATTGACAGTAGCGATTGAATTCAAAACCAATTAATAGAATCCTATAGGCATGACTTCAACGAGTTTGATGGTTATAGACCTATAGACATGATTTCTCGGTGTAGCACTGAATTTAAATTATAGAGATATGTTTTATTTTCCTTTTTTTAATCCTATAGGCATGCTTTCTAATTACTATACTGACTTAAGTCCTATAGGCATGATTTCTAGGTTTGAAACTGGTTTTAGTCCTATAGGCATGGTATCTATTATTGAGTTGATTTAATCTTATAGGCATGATATCTAATGAGCAGTAATACGGGCAAAAATTGTATACATTGCCAGAAAAATAATTAAATCAAATATTGAGGTCCTATAGGCATGATTGCTAATACATGTTTGTTGGACAAATTAATGCAACCTATAGGCAGAATTTCTAGTATGAAATTTTAATCCTATATGCAGGATTTCTAATATGCAAATATAATCCTATAGGCAGGATTTCTAATATGCAAATATAGAACTCAGAGTCAACATCACCAACAAAATTCCTATAGGCAGGATTTTTAAGCACCATATAGAATTCGTACAGTTTTGACAAATCAGCAGAATTAACAGCATAACTAAATCCTATAGGCAGGATTTCTATCCAGTTTAACAAAAGGAAATAAGAAACCCCCCTGATTTTACTAAATATCCCCAGAATCTGTTTATTACAAAGTTAATACAGCCCAGAATGGCAAATGAATTACATAATAGTAATAAAATACACTATAGGGAGCCTTCATTAGGCCCAAATAAACCTGGGAATCAGGTCTTCCAACCATAACAACTTTGAGGCACAACATAGTGATTAAACCATATCACATTAGAACCAGATATCAATGGATAATGTTCCCAATGGCCTCAGGGACCCAGGGCAATTCTCACACCAGAACCACACATTCAGAATATAGTTCACAAGAGATTGGGAACCAATTCCCAGTGTGTTAGAGTTCACAAGAGTCTCCCATGGACCCTGAGTAGTGCTCACACTGGGGTGGTTGAGGATAGAACCTAAGGGACTAAGAGTGGAGGTTTTAAAAGAGTGACAACAAAAGGAAGTAAGGACAGATTTTAAAACAATTCAGATTTCAGAAGAAACAAAGTTTAGAACACAAAATTGTATTCAGACAACAAGCAAGGTTTGCAAAGTACAGAGTTTCAAATAGGTTATTCCAGAAAAGAGACTTAATTATACTAAATGAGCATGTTGACATTTAGGACAACCATTGTTTAATCACAGAAGAAACTTAGGCAAAACAGTCAGATCATCACATGAATTCAGAGGGATACCAGACATGTTAGTAAACAAATTGATAGGGCACATGAACTAAGTAACAAATCTGTAAAATTAGGATAAATTAACTAATTACATGCTTGTAGTATCCTAAGAACATTTGTAGGATTAACAAACAGTATATGAGACAAGTTAAACATTAAACTAGCTTGTAGGAGGATTCATATTATTCAAAAATAACTAATCTTAAATTAATAATATTAACTATAGGATTAGACAAAGTTATAGAATCATAAGGGCTGAAT
Source organism: Nicotiana knightiana (assembly GCA_005239525.1). Classification (NCBI taxonomy): domain Eukaryota; kingdom Viridiplantae; phylum Streptophyta; class Magnoliopsida; order Solanales; family Solanaceae; genus Nicotiana; species Nicotiana knightiana. The sequence goes on along the minus strand of MDKJ01102998.1, from coordinate 38,506 downwards.
CATACTCGAAATTTAAATACGTTGGTAGAGCAACACATATTATGAAAGCATGGAGAATGAAATTACAAGGGATTAGGACTTACCAGTTAAGTAGGAAAGCAAATAAATATACCACAACAATTAAATCCAGAATCACTTGGACTTGGCTTTCAGCCGGCCAAGACAAGAAACAATGAGCACAGAATCAGAGTAAAAGAGCTAAGTTTTTAGTAAGAGTATGAGGGTTCGAGTCTGTCCTAAAGGGGAGAGGGGAAAGGATTTAAATAGTATTCAATTAGGCAAACAAATAAGGGAAGAAATCAAAAATACACAGACAAGGAAAGTAATTAAACACAGAATCAATTTAAGCAGAGTTCAGTCAATTAACTGGACATAACAACGTGTAATCAGACGAGTAACACTCAAAATAAGTAAATATCAATTAACAGGCAGTCTCAAGGCAAATAAGGTAAAGAAATCATGGAAACATGGTAGATTGAATGTAAATAAGGAAAATATCATTCACATATAAGAAAGGACAAATTATCGGAATATCAGTAAAAGATTTCAAACCTTAATTTTCAGTAAACCAAAAACCGACAGTAAAATAGGGTACATAATGTAGATAGGAGAATATTCAAAAGGAAGAACAGAATCGAACAAATTTAGTTCAATTAAAGCAGATTTGAAACCTAATTTGGGTAAGCCATAAAATCAGCGGAGAAAAGGACACAATAATCACATATGGTGTACAATGAACATAGACAGGAGTTTGTTCAATAGAACATAGGATTGAACCAAATCTGGCTCGATTAAAGAAGGTTTGAAACCCTAATTTGGGTAAGTAAAAGATTTAACAAAAAATAAACAGATTCATGCGGATTGAACCAATTTTTGGTTAGAATCAAATATCTGAAAACCCTTACTTTAGGTTAGGTATGAACCAGTGAGAGATACGAAAAAATATTCGTACTTACACAAAAAGGCCGATGAGCATAGCGAGAAATAGTAACATGTTAAGGATTTTGAACCAGATTATGTTTGAATCTCTCAAAATCAGCTTGCCATTTTAGTCAAGCCTTTAGGAAATACCAAAATCGGGTAGCCAGTAAGGAGATAGGACCAAATAAGGTAAGGAATCATAGGTTGATTCCATTTATGAGTTGGAATCGAAGGGGAAATAGGGATCGCGATGCTAGGGTTTCAGAAGAGAGGGGGAGGAATATGATAGAGTGAATAGAGATGGCGGGCGGGTGGAAGTGATTAGGGTTTAGACGGGTCAGTTAGTTTAAAGGGGTGGGGTGATTGTGGATCGTTGATTTTGGGAGATCAACGATCCCGATTTAAAGATGCTGGGTCGGGTATAGGGATTGGGTTAATGGGTATTTGGGTATTGGGTATTATGGTATTGGGTTGGGGTAATGGGTAGTGTATAGGTCCAAAAATAAATTAAGAAAAGGGCTAGATTTTAAATACTCAATTAAATCAGTAAATAATTTATAAAATTAATTAATAAATAAAAAAATATCACTTGTGCATGAAAATGCTTAAAAATATAAAAATATAAAAAGTCATTTTCTTGTATAAATAATGTAATTATGTATATATGTGAGCTATTATTGCAAAATATACAATTGTAGCCTAAGGATGCAAAATATAATTATAATAAATATATAAAAAATATTCAAATCTTAATATGGATATAGATGATGAAAATTAAATGATAAATCGCCATAAAACTTATTTGAGATGCAATTAATAATTATTTATATAATAAAATACAAGAATAAATTGATTAAAAGCCTTTAAAAATTATAGAAAATTATGGAAAAATAATTGTTGATGCTCATGCACTATTTTGAAGGTATATATGTATTTTTGAGAAATATGAGAAAAAATTGGATATCAACACCGGCGGAAGTGAGCTTCGTCACCCCCTTCTCAACTCTTCTTGACCCTTCTTCACTTTTCTCACCTGTTTGCCCAGCTCTTTGATTACTTTTTCATGCTTACCCAGAGACTCCAGAATCTTCTTCTGGTTGTCAAGAATACTCTTCAATGATTCCTCCACTGATGGAGGCATCTGGAGCTCTGTTGGAACTGTCTGAGCTGCTACGGCACTGGACAAGGCAGATAGCTTTGATGTAGCTACCTGCATCCAGTTGTTGATGCCGGCCAAATTCTGATTTACCCTTAGTGCAGTATGAGGGTAAGCTGATGAAGAAGGCACTGATGGAGGAATTGAAGTAGAGGGCCCGGAGGGTGGATGTGGCATGGAAGCAGATGACCTCTCAACAGTGGAAGGCTCGGCCCCAGTAGCCACTACCCCTGGATCTTCAGACTGGCCAGTGGAGGTGGTGGCTTTTTCCTTTGACTTGGCTTTGTCCAGATCCTGAAGGCTGTACCACGAGAAAGACTTTTTTGGCTTCACTTTCGTATAAAAAATCTCTCCCTTGTACATTCTGGTCCTCTAAGTACATGGTGAGGTAGTTTGGGTAAGGGTATGATCTCTCATCCTTCCCGATAGCTCTGGTAATGACCCTGGACATAAGGTTACCCACATTTATTGGGAACCCTGCCATGATAGAAGCCACAATAATCGCTCTGGAGACCGGGATATCACTGTCATGCTGAGAGGGATCTATCTGGCTGCACACGAAGATGGACCACCCTTTTGCTTCAAAGTTCAGGGTGTTTCTTAAAATTAGAACTCCAGGTGTAAGCCACGCTAGAGTAGTCCCAGGAATGGCTATCACTAATGCAATCCATGGACGGGCTAACTCATCAAATGCCACCTTCTACACATAGCGGGATTCATCCACATCATCGAACCCAGCATACTCATTCAGCGTCTTGCCATCAAATTTAATCTTCCGGTTCCATACTTTGGTCAAATATGTTCCCTTTTTGATGTGGGCGGCGACATTAGCATAAAATTCCTTGAACAAGTACTTGTTGGCCTCCGGTATCTTGCTGGTGAAGAACTTCCACACCATCCTTTCATCGAATTGCTCTTGACATTGGGATTGTGGGGTAGAAGATCTCGCTCTATGAATTGCCTCTCAAGTGTGAGTGACCTTTGAGGCCACCATTCTCGGAACTTGTGGTAGGCTTTCTCACTGACGAATATGTCTTGCCACACCGCCGGGTTCCTTGATCTTGCCAAACCCCCAACCCAGATGTCACCACCTCTCCCGTCATCTGGGACATCCTCATCACTATCAACATTAACTGGAACCGCTGTGGAGGCCGGAGTTGTAGCAGTTGGGTCAGGTGGTGTCGGAGTCTCGCTACCTCCTTCTGAGCCCTCAGACGACCTAGACAAGGAAGTAGATTCATCGACGAGATGGAAAGGCTTGGATTGTGCCTCTTGTTGGGTTTGGGCAGCTTCCCCCTCATAAATCTCTCGGGAGGGGACATATTCACTGGTCTCCGAAGTGTCGGTAGTGGGTTTCCGGTGGATTTGTTTCTTCCCAATGACTCTTTGAGGAGTTAGGGTTGCAGTCTGTTTTCCTCTCCCCCGACCCCAAGAGGATTCTCCCCTCCCTTGTTGTTTTTCCGAACCATCACAAGATCTAACCATTATCTGCATAAACAATCAGTGAAAGCTCATTAATAATGTTATTCAAGCAAGTATCAGATGAAGGCAGATAAATAATCAAAGTGTTTCACATAACAGGGGTCCGTTGGAATCGGAAAATGGATCGCGGCCGCGGAATGAGCACCATGGTCCGCATAGAAATGGTCACGGCCGCGAGAGACTAGGGTTCAAACTACCCAGTCTTTGAAGTTGAAGCATCGCTGACCGCAAAAATCTAGGCGCGGCCGCGAAAGAAGAAATGCTAACTGCGTAAAAAAGAACGCGGTTGCGGACCCAGTTGCATGATTCTCTGAAGCTTATAAGCGCGGTCCGTGCAATTATCAGCGCGACTGTGGAAAGGCCATTGCGGACCGCGGAAAAATCATCGCGGATCGCGGAAACATAGTCGGCGCAGTACCTACACATGAACGCGGACCGCAAAATTTGAGTCGCGGTCCGCGAAATTCAAATAATACGGGCACTGAAGAAAATGTTATTAACTAGGGTTTTGTTCACTTAGCAAAAATTTGGCAATTAGGTGGTAAAATGAACAACCCCATCCCCCATTAGGCATTAAAATCAATTACCCATCCATTTTTTATCATCAATTAAGCATGATTATGATTCTTGGCATGTAGTAACCGTAACTAGAAAGAAAAAAATGAAACTAACTAAAAAAGAAAAAGAAAGGACTAAAATTAATACATAGAATCTAACATACCAGTTGTGAGAATTGAAGTAGAAACTTGACTCTTGGTTACTATGATGAGAATAAAGATCAAACAGAGGGGGATGAACAGTGCTCTGTGGGTCTGAGAGGTGAAAGTTCGAAAAGTGTAAAAGGAGGAGGGCCCTCCTATTTATACTTAAACCTAAGGGCCCACCGACCTACCTGGGTGTAGTCGCAGAATTTCATCGCAGTCCGTGCTCTTACCCTTTTGAAGAGCTGCTGCTTCACCAACTCTGCTGAGAGCGAAAAAAGATTCATGGCCGCGAAACAACATCGTTGTCCGCGTAATAACCACCGCGGACGCGAATTCAACTTCATAGAGTTACCATTTTGGAATTTTCAAGTCCACGTCCGCTAAATATTTATGCCTCCGTGAAACAGATTCTGCTGACTGCGAAATTTTGAGCACAGTTAGCGGTCCAATTTCCATACTTAGCCAAATTTTCCAGTATCAGTCCTACACTGCATAAACAATTCCTACACAAATCTCACAACCAGTTAGTTCAAAAGAGCCTATTCTAAGAAGAAAAATGAAAAAGAAAGAAAAAACACTTGGGTTGCCTCCCAAGAAGCGCTTGATTTAACGTCGGGGCGCGATGCAGGTTACCATCATTGAAACTTGATCAAGGCCACCACGTGGCTATCATCAAACTTTCCCAAATAATGCTTCACACGGTTCCCATTAACCGGGAAGATTTCACCATTTTTGTTCTTCAAGTCAAGAGCACCAAAAGGTGTTACATACACTACCTCAAACGGGCCACTCCATTTGGACTTAAGCTTTCCCGGAAGCATACGTAACAGGGAGTTGAAAATAAGGACCAAATCACCCTCTTTGAATTCCTTGCTGCGGGCATATTTGTCGTGCAAGTATTTCACTTCTCCTTGTACAATGATGAGCTTGAATAGGAATGAAATCGGAATTCATCTAGCTCATTGAGTTGTTCCACACGTAGATTTGCTGCAACATCCCACTCAAGATTTAACCTCTTCAAGGCCCACATGGCTTAATGTTCTAGCTCAACCGGAAAATGACACGCTTTTCCAAACACCAACCAGTACGGAGACATACCAATTGGAGTCTTAAATGCAGTCCTATAAGCCCACAACACATCATCGAGCTTCCTTGACCAATCCGTTCTATTTGTATTCACAGTTTTTGCCAATATGCTTTTGATTTCCCTGTTTGAGACCTCCACTTGTCCACTAGCTTGGGGGTGATAAGGAGTTGATACCTTGTGATTGACACCGTACTTTGCAAGAAAAATGTCAAATGGCCTACTGCAGAAATGATACCCCCCATCACTGATAATTGCACGAGGAGTACCAAACCGTGTGAAGATATTTTTCTTGAGAAATGCCACCACACTCCGGGATTCGTTGTTGGGCAAAGTAATGGCGTCAACCCACTTGGAAACATAATCCATCGCTATCGGAATGTAAGTGTTGCCACACAAACTCACAAAAGGCCCCATGAAGTCTATGCCCCACACGTCAAAAATGTCAACTTCAAGAATAGTAGTGAGAGGAATTTCATCCTTCTTTGATATTCCCCCATCTCTCTGGCATTCATCGCACCTCTTGACAAGGTAACTTGCATATTTATACAGGGTTGGCCAATAGAATCCACAGCTAAGAACCTTGGAAGAAGTTCTCTCCCCACCGTGATGACCATCGTAGGGCGAGGAATGACAAGCATCAAGTATACCCATTTGCTCCTCCTCTTGGACACATCTATGAATCACCACATCATTACAAATCTTGAACAAATAGGGCTCATCCCAATAATAGTCCAAACGGTCCCGTTTGAGTTTCTTCCTTTGGTTAGACGAGATCTCGCATGGGACAATGCCGGTAACAAGGAAATTAGCAACATCTGCGAACCAAGGCATACCATTCAAAGAAACCAAGAGGAGTTGCTCATCCGGGAATGCATCATTAATTTCAAGACCATCTTTGGGCCTGCATTCCTCTTCTAATTGGGAAAAATGATCTACTACCTGATTTTCACTTCCTTCTATCAATGATCTCAAGGTCAAACTCTTGAAGCAACAAAACCCATCTCATCAATCTAGCTTTCGATTCCTTTTTGGTCATCAAGTACCGGAGTGCCGCGTGATTGGTGTGAATAATCACTTTGGCACCCATGATATAAGGCCTAAATTTCTCCATGGCGAACACAATTGCTAACAACTCTTTCTTTGCGACTGTATAATTGACCTGGGCATCATTCATTGTTTTTCTTACATAATACCCCGGATGAAATATATTGTTCATCCTTTGTCCCAAAATCGCTCCTACCGCAACGTCACTTGCATCATACATGAGATCAAAGGGAGAGCTCCAATTGGGTGCGGTAATGATTGGAGTGGCTGTCAATTTATACTTCAAGAGCTCAAAAGCTCGCATGCACTCTTCATTGAACACAAACTTTGCATCATTTTCTAGTAGCTTGCACAAGGGATTCCCCACTTTAGAAAAGTCTTTGATGAACCTTCGGCAGAACCCCAAATACTCAAGAAAGCTCCTAACTCCCTTGACGGAAGTATGAGGAGGTAGTTTTGAAATCACTTCTATCTTCGCCTTGTCCACTTCGATTTCATCCTTTGAGATCTTATGGCCGAGGACAATGCCCTCCTCGACCAAAAAGTGGCATTTTCCCCAGTTAACCACAAGATTTGTCGCTTCAAATCGGGCTAGAACCTTGTCAAGATTTTCCAAGCATTCTTCAAATGAGTCCCCAACAACACTGAAATCATCCATAAAGACTTCGAGGAAGTCCTCCAACATGTCCGTAAATATAGCCATCATGTACCGCTGAAAGGTAACGGGTGCATTACACAATCCAAACGACATCCGTGAGAATGCAAATGTTCCATACAAACATGTGAAGGTAGTTTTCTCTTGGTCTTATGGGGCTACGAGAATCTGGTTGTAACCTGAGTACCCATCCAAGAAACAATAGTAGGCACGCCCGACAAATCTGCCTAACATCGATCAAGAAAAGGCAATGGAAAATGATCCTTGCGGGTCACTTTGTTCAAATTTCGGTAGTCCATGCATACCCGCCATCTGGTCACGGTCTTGGTCGGGATCAACTCATTTTTCTCATTTGTCACAACGGTCATACCCCCCTTTTTTGGCACACAATGCACCCCTAAAGTCTATGCACTATCCGAAATAGAATATACCACCCCTGCATCAAGCCATTTGATTATTTCCTTTTTGATGACCTTTTGTATAGCCTCGTTCAACCTCCATTGATGTTCCACAGAGGGTTTTACATCATCCTCAAGTATAGATTTATGCATGCAAAAGGCGGGGCTTATGCCCCGAATATCAGCTAAGGTCCATCCAATTGCCTTTTTTCTTATTTGAAGCACCTCAAGAGTGGAGTTTACCTGCACTTTGGTTAAGCAAGCAGAAAGAATAACAGGTAATGTAGAAGATGGCCCTAAGAATTCATACCTGAGGTGAGAGGGTAGAGGCTTCAACTCCAATGTTGGTGGCTCCTCGATCGAGGGCTTTGTCGGTGGAGTCTTTTGGTTTTCCAAGTCCAAGGAGAGTTTACAAGGTCCATATGAGTAGGATCCCATTCCTTGCAAGGCATTTGCACATTCAACCAAGACATCCCTTTCATCATCCTCATGGTTCAACAAAACAGCTTATATGGGGTCTTCCACATTGATTATTGCACTTGTTTCATCAACTATCACCTCTGTCACGAGGTCCACAAAGGATCGAACTTCATTACTATTCGGTTGCCTCATCGATTTGCACACGTGGAATACAACCTTTTCATCGCTCACCCGGAAGGTGAACTCCCCTGCTTCCACATTAACCAAATCCTTCCTTGTTTCTAGTAAAGGCCATCGCAATATTATAGGCACCTCATAGTCGACTTCGCAGTCAAGAATCACAAAATCAGCAGGCAAAATAAACTTGTCGACCCGGACAAGAACATCATCAATAATACCAAGCGGCCTTTTCATTGTTCTATCCTCCATTTGCAATATCATTGAAGTAGCTCTCGGTTGTACAATACCCAAAGTATTGAATACAGAGTAAGGCATCAAATTTATACTTGCTCCCAAATCACATAAGGCCTTTGCAAAATTCGCACTCCCAATGGTACAAGGAATGGTAAATGCACCGGGATCTTCAAGCTTTGGAGCCATCGAGTGCACAATTCCACTAACTTGATGATTCATTTTGATGGTCTCGCAATACATAGATCTCTTTTTAATCACCAAGTCTTTCATAAACTTGGCGTATCCCGGCATTTTCTCAAGAGCTTCCACCAATGGCACATTGATTGCCAAGCTTTTCATAATCTCGATAAACTTCTTGAATTGGTTTTATTATTTTGCTTTGAAAGTCTCTGAGGATAATACGGAGGAGGCCTTGGTAAAGGAGCCTTGGATTTTGACACTATCATTTGTGGCATGTCTATCACGTGTTCCCTAGACGGGTTCACGTCATTTTGAGTCTCCTCGTTGTCATGAATATCAATCCTCACTTCATCATTCAAATTATCTTCACTCACTTGCTCATCAAATATTGGAACATCATCATTTTTCACTTCAACATCATCACTCATAACTTTCTTTTGCTTGGAGGTACTTGCTTCACCACCTACACCGCTCCTTGTGGTCACCTCCATGGCATGGCCTGTATTGTTCCCGCCCTTCGGGTTTACTACCATGTCACTTGGTAGCTCCCCCTTAGGGCGAGTGTTCAATGCTTGAGAGATTTGACCCATTTGTACTTCAAGATTGCAGATGGAAGTAGTGTGGGAGGCAATTTGAGCATCGAAATCGGCAGTCCTTCCCATCATCTTTTTGAACATATTCTCGATCCGCCCCATTTCATTATTTGAAGAACTCAGCCCTTGAGATTGATATGGAGGTGTATTGTTGGGTTGTTGATACATCGGGGCCTTTGAAAGCCTGACCCCCGATTTCCATTTCCTCCCTAATTGTTGTTGTTATTTCCATTCCAATTTTTGTTGCCACCCCAATTCTGGTTGTTGTTCCCCCAATTATTTGAGTTGTTGTTGCTATTGTTCCAATTTCCTTGCCCTTGACTGTTCCAATTTGGATTATTCCCTTGCGATCTCCATTGTTGGTTTGGAGCATTGCTCTGTTGTCCTTGATAGTTGTTGGCATACAAAACTTCCTCGCTTTGGTCATCAAAGGAATCATCTTGGTTGTACCACTTCCACTTTGTTCATATTTATCTTGATTGCTTTGCACTTGCTGACTACGTTGTCTCCTCTGGTTTACCAAAGATTGACCTCTTCCATTGCATTTACCTGATTTGGTCCTTGAATTTGCTGAAGTTGTGCTTTGGCTAGCTGGTTCATGGTTGTTGTCAACTCAGTTATTGCTTGACCATGGTCTTGAAGTTCCTTGTGAAGATGGATCACGGTCGGGTCACCTTGAGGAACATTTGCCCGACTTTGCCAAGCTGAGGAAGTATCAGCCATCTCATCAAGTATATCACAAGCCTCGGCATATGTCAGCTTCATAAAATTACCCTTTGCTTGCTAGTTTACAACACATTGATTGGTCGTGTTTATACCCTGATAGAATGTTTGTTGGATCATTGCTTCCGTCATGTCATTATTGGGGAAATCCTTGACCATAGTTCTATATCTCTCCTATATTTCATGAAGGGGTTCATTAGGTTCCTATTTGAAGGCTAAGATCTCATCCCTTAATGACGCCATATTACCCGGTGAGAAAAACTATAAACTTGTCAGCCAACTCATCCCACGTAGTGATGGAATGGTTGGGGATCCTTTCGATCCAGTCTGAAGCTTTCTCTCTGAGTGAAAAATGGAACAATCTCAGTCTCAATGCATCCTCCGACACGTTTGTCTGTTTGCTTCCCCAAAAGGTATCTACAAAACCCTTTAGATTTTTATATGCATTCTAATGGGGAGCGTCAGTGAAGAACCCTCTTTGCTCCAATAAGGTCAACATAACATTTGTAATCTATAAATTTCCCGCCCGCATCCGGGGTGGGACAATAGCACTGGTGTAACCTTCATTGGGAAGCACCTGATGTGCTGCACATGGAGGAGGTGGGGGAGGGTATGGAATGTTGTCATTGGCCTGGCGGCCTCTTCTTTGAGCTTGAGGTACTAGATGAACATCATCATCACCATTATCATCTACCTCCTCCCCCGTGAGAACATTGCCGAGAGGATCATCCATTTTGTACCTAAAGCGATTAACACACAAAAGTTAGTACAATAGAAAGAAAAAAAACAAGACACACAACTAGTCAGATAGATAGCCAAAATCATTTAACTTCCCGGCAACGACACCAAAAACTGATCGGTTCCAACCCTACACCACTATGAAGTAGCAAGGAGTGGTCGATGCAGTTTTACCCGAAAGGACGAGATCGATTTCCACAGGGAGTTAATATTGGTTGGGAGTTGGGTTTCTACCTAATCTAGTTTTGCATGTTGTTTCTAATTGCCCTTCTAACCATGATTGGGTTTTGTTTCTATTCTAATTTTAATGCTATTGATTTCTGAAGAGTAATATAACTACAATATTTTTGTGAGAGTTTTTCAAGTGATAAAATGCACTAGGGAAGTGACTTCCACCTAGGCGAGTATCTAAATGGGTCGAGAGTCTAGGACTAGCTTGTTATTATTGGGGTCGTGATATAACCTTCATACATAAATACCCACTCTATACTTCTTGGTAGTTTGAGTGACTATGCCCAATTTGGCTTTCTCAAGCCCAAATGGGTGTTCAAGCAATGTAAGTGAAATTGGCTCAAGTCGGGTATTGCTATCTCTAGGTTTAACCATTTAATTGGGGCTATCAATCTCTTGAATTCACCCTAATTCCTTGCTAACCTACTTTACCTAGACTTGGGCCCTCTTTCTTAAGAAGATCCTAAGTAAAAAAGGCATGAATCTGTGTTTGCAACCATCAATTCTACAACTAAAGCAGTAAATAAGCAATATATCACTAACCCACAAATAATTAAGCCCTAAAATTAAAGACCCATTAAATACCCACACTATGGTTGGGTCACAACCCTAACTGTGGGGTCTAGCTGCTCATAATAATGGTAGAAATCAAAGATGGAGATGTAATATAAGCCATAAAAGTCAATTACAAGAAGAAAATATAAAGACGTAAGCTAAATCTACTCTAAAATTACTCAAAGTGGTAAAATACGGTTGTTCACGAGCTCCCTAATACAAAACATAACCTAAAAATGTGAAAAAGATCTATTTATACACAACTGAAATTAATGGACAAAAATGCCCCTACGAAGGTGATGATAGGCTATAATTGCGTATTTTAGTTGCTTATTGCACTCTAGTTTACTGCACTTTAATTGAGTTTGAGCTTTAATCGCTAGTGTTTTGCACTAATTGTGTGTTTTATGCCTTGTAGGAGTAATTTTGAGCTATATAGATGTTATGAAATTAATTCAAGTCATTTGGAGCTTTGAATTCTAGGTAAAAGCCCAAGGAATTAATTCGGGATCATGTTCGGAGGTCAAATTTGATAGTTACAAACAAACCAAGACTCGAGAAGGCATATTATGAACTGTCTAGTAAAATAGACCTAACTCTTTGATCCAAACTCCATTTAGGCTATAAAATATTAGGTTGGAAAGATAACTCATTTTTCTACAACTTTTATGTTTTACGTTTTCCTAAATTCCAAACAGAAAAGGGTGAAAAACGCAGTCGAAACTGCGACCGCGGACCTAACGCGCAAATGGGGCAGAAACTTTTCGATGTGTGCGACCGCGCTACTCCAGACCTGAAAAACTATCCTTTATCGCATAGGAGAAGGTATTATTGTTTGGTCCCGACCCTACTTGGTATGTATACATGGAAAAATGGTATTTTGAGGAGGTTGGACATACTTTTGAAATAATTTAGACCTAAGGAGGCTAAGGAGACAGAGATTCGACCTAAGGAGGCAGAGACACAATAGGAGCAAGGCGGGGAATTCTTCTACGAGTTTTTCCTTCCTCTTATTATTTTTCATTGTTGGTTATGACTTTTAGTATTGTATTTTTACATACTATTATGAATAAATAATTTGTTATCTAGGATTTTGATGGAACCTTTTGTAGGATAAATTCTTGTTATATTTTTATATAATTGAGCCGTTGGATTTCTCTACTTGCTCAACTACGTGTTTATTATTGTTGATTGAATGGCCATCAATTCACTGTGCCTATTTATTATGTGTTGATTGAGAAAGGATACATATTTAGGTGGTTGTTGAACAACGTCACTCCTAACGTATGTGAGAAATCAATACGGCGGGTTTAAAGGTAGGTTTAGAAATAACAAAGCCTTGATGTGGTCATAATGAGCGGTTACATAAATCCAACTAGCGTAGTTCGAGAGAATATGTCTAGTAAATTGTTGTAGTTGCTCGAGAGAGAATTACGGCACCTAAAGTGCTCAAGATCAGTAGAGAATATATAGGTAAAATTGTAGTGAACATAGCGGGAAGAATTCCAACATTTGGGGAACTCTAGACCTCCTTAGTTTTATTCCAAATTTCATCCTTGTTAGTTGATAATTTTATTGCTTTATAATATTTGTTAGTTAATTAGTTAGAAATAAATGTTATAATCTCTATAATTAGGAAATTGTTTGGACTTGTGTTTCTTAGCAATATTGAACAGTTATAGTGAAACCTTAGTTCTATGTGGGATTCGACTCCGGAATTTTAGAACGGATTATATTTGCAGCGACCGCTTATCCTTTTTAGGACTAGAGTTGGGCGTGATCAAATTTTGGCGTCGTTACCGGGGAACTAACGGTGTAGCTGTAGGTGCTAGGTTTCAAGTTTGAATTTTTTTCAGTATTTAATTTTATTTTCTTTATTTTAGTTTTATTTGTTAATTTAAAAAAATATGGCATCATGGAATTATGAGAATATGGATGTTGGTAATTCTACTTTTGATCCTCGTTATGCATATTGTGGAGGTAACCACCCAGGACAAAATTATCAAAATATTCCCGAGAGCGAGTTATGTGCACCAACTCAATCTTATGTGTGGAATATGTGTGATATATGTGGTGGTCAAAATGGTCACTTTTATGGTTGTGCTTATATTTCTTATCTTCCCCAACCCCTTACTATGATGGTTCTACCTTTTATTGTGAAGTTAATTGGAACAAAGAACCGGGATGCAGACCTGAAGGAGATCAAGGATATGTTAAAGTGACTTCTGGAACAAAATAATGAGAAACGATTGCAGCTAGAAAGGCAAGAGGAAACTATTCGCAAGTTGGAGGCTTAATTGAGTCAAGTGGTTGGAGCTTTTATTGCTCAACAAGCCAATATTAAGGATATTAGCCAAGAAGAGCATGAATTTGAGGTGTCAATTGGGGAGGTCAGAGTAGAACATCAACAACCTAGCCAACTACAATTTGAGGATGTTGATGTTGAAGAAGTGAGACTAGAGCCAGCCAAGGACTTTGAGGATATAAATTTTGTTGACTCTAGCATCATTGATGTTGAGGATGTTGAAAGTCCTGAAGTTCATGTGTTTGAGCTCATTGGTCCACACTCCAAGCATTTTTACACATTATGTTTGAATGATGATATGGAAATAGAGTCATCCGAACCAATTGAGGAGTCAAGGAATGAGGAACAAGGTGCATATATTCTGGAATTCTTCTTGCCAAAAAGTCAGGATCACATACCTCATACAAAGGCCAAGGACTGCAGAATAATACATTATTTCCTTGGGCCAGTTAGATTCGTTCCACCGCCCCATGACCATATAAGCTTGAATCAAAACTTGGGGTTCAATTCATAAGCTCGAGGTGGAGGCAAAAAGTGATTCACGTCGTGCCGCGGTGTTAAATCAAGCGCTTGTTGGGAGGCAACCCGGCTTTATTTTCTTATTTTTAATTTAGTTTATTTTATTTATTTATTTATTATTATTGTATTATTCTTGTAGTGTCGATTTTTAATTTTTTAGGAGCGTGGAATGCAAAGCCATTGGAAGGATGCTATAGCAAGCCAGATGATTAGAACTAAGTGTGAGGTACCCACGCGAAGGACCAAGCCTGGGAGAAGTCTGAGTACCCCATGAGATGCTAGTGCTTCGGCTTTTGGCCTACCAGGGAGTTTCTTTTAACCTCTTATAGTTATGATGTGCATTGGGGACAATGAACAATTTTAAGTGTGGGTGAGGAGATCGTCTAGGTGACTTTCCATGCTAATTTAGTTGTGTTAGTTTAATTGAATAATTTTTTTTTTTTTACAAAAATAGAAAATATTGGACTTTTCCCGACAATCGATCTATTAGACAATTTTCTTGAGGGATTTAAGTCTAAAGATAAAAAAAACAAAAAGATTTTCTTTTGTTAGGTAGTGTAGCAATTCCCCCTTGGTTTTTCTTTTTACCGCGGTTCTTTTCCAAGGGTTTTGTTTGAACCGGCTGTAGTTAGTTTTATTTATTTTTTTAGAAAGAGGAGTCATTGTGTTGTGTTTTGAATTGAAGCAATATCTCTTGACTTTGTTATGCCTCGAGAATAGTGAGTACTTTGGTTGTGACGCTTAGGCTCAGTTTTTGACTCTTGTATAAGTACCTTAAATTGTATTATTTTAAATTTTCTTAACTGCTTTGACTAGAGTGTCTTGATGAAACCAATCCTGAGTGAGTTATATGACATGTGTGTGTGAGGTTTGTGTGTTATTCTATGCATTGCATTTGATGTCTAGAACTTGCCCCATGTGTTTGCATTAGTAGTTTTGTTCAGTCTTGGAAGTGATATAGGCGTTTCTTTGTTGAGCTAGATATGTATATTTTACCTGCCTAATTGTTATGTATCGTAGTTAACACCGTTGAGCCTGTAATCCTGTTTCTTTGACAACCACATTACAAGCCTTACCCATTTGTTTGAATTAACCATATATTTGAACCTACTAACCTCTCATGAGCACTTGAATTGTGATGATTTATGTAAAAGTTAAAGTGCGGGGTGGTTGGTTTGGATTTTGAGTGGAACTAATGAAATAAGGAGAAAGGTGTACTGCTTTGAAAAAAGTAAGAGTCACTTGAAAAAAAAAATTGTATTGTAGTGAAAAAAAATATCCTTGATAAATGGTGGCTCTTGATGTAATTGTGCTTAAAAAAGTATGGGGTAATATACATTGATGTGAAGGTGGAGTTTGGTTTGACATAAGTATGGAGTTTGAATGTTGAAGTATATGTATTAAAGTGCTTAGGGAGGTGTAGTTACTCTTATATCTAAATGTATCATACCCGTCCTACAGCCTACATTACAACCAAATAAATTCCTACTTGATCCTAGACTGAATGAGCTCAATTAGTAGAGTAGTACACTACAGGAAATCCTATGGTGCATCTTTTGTGGCACATGAATATTATTTCTGATAGTGAGTGAATTCTTTTTGTCTTGAGTTCATAAGTGTTCTTAAATTTTATCGTGTGGAACTACTCTCTTTTATTGTGTGAGGGCACTTGATTCATGAAGGAAAGGTAATGTCAGTGACCTCTATGTTAGAGTAAGTGGGTGAGTTGTGAATAATGCGTGGTACTTGAGAGTCAAATCTTTAGGTGAAGATGTAACGCTTTTGTGCTTAGTCTATTTTAAATATTTTTGGTGTGATGAGTTAGGAGAATTGCTTAAAAAAGTCGTGTCTATATAAAGTGTAGTTTGATTGCTCGAGGAAAAGCAATAATTTAAGTGTGGGGTGTTGATGAAAGGCTATAATTGTGTATTTTAGTCGCTTATTACACCCTAGTTTACTGCACTTTAATTGAGTTTGAGCTTTAATCGCTAGTGTTTTGAACTAATTGTGTGTTTTATGCCTTGTAGGAGTGATTTCGAGCTATATAGATGTTATGGAATGAATTCAAGTAATTTGGAGCTTTGAAGTCTGAGTAAAAACCCAAGGAATTAAGCCGGCATCGTGTTCGGTGGTCAAATTTGATAGTTAAGAACAAACGAAGACTCGAGGAATCATATTGCGCACTTTATAGTAAAATAAACATAACTCTTTGATCCAAACTCCATTTGGGATATATAATATATGGTTGGAAATCTAACTCCAAGAGATACAACTTTCATGTTTTACGTTTTTCCAAATTCTAAACGGAACAGGGTGAAAAACGCGGTCGAAACCGCGACCGCGGACGTGACGCGCAAATGAGGCATAAACTTTTCGATGTGCGCGGGCACTAGCGCGGCCGCGCTAATCCAGACCTGAAAAACTATCCTTTTTTGCGTAGGAGAATGTATGATTGTTTGGGCCCGACCCTACTTGGTATATATACATGGAAAACGGTATTTTGAGGAGGCTGGACATATTTTTGACATAATTTATACCTAAGGAAGCTAAGGAGACAGAGATTCGACCTAAGGAGGCAGAGACACAATAGGAGCAAGGCGGGGAATTATTCTACGAGTTTTTCCTTCCTCTTCTTATTTTTCATTGTTGGTTATGACTTTTAGTATTGTATTTTTACATACTATTATGAATAGCTAATTTGTTATCTAGGGTTTTGATGGAACCTTTTGTAGGATAAATTCTTGTTATGTTTTTATATAATTGGGCCGTTGAATTTCTCTACTTGTTCAACTACGTGTTTATTGTTGTTGATTGAATGGACATTGATTGACTGTGCCTATTTATTATGTGTTGCTTTAGAAGGGATACAAATTTAGGTGGTTGTTGAACAACGTCACTCCTAACGTATGTGAGTAATCAATACAGCGGGTTTAAAGGTAGGTTTAGAAATAACAAAGCCTTGACATGGTCATAATGAGCGGTTAGATAAAGCCACTAGTGTAGTTCGAGAGAATATGTCTAGTAAATTGTTGTAGTTGCTCGAGAGAGAATTACGGCACCTAAAGTGCTCAAGATCAGTAGAGAATACATAGGCGAAATTGTAGTGAACATAGCGGTAAGGATTCCAACATTTGGGGAAATTATAACTCTACACCTCCTTAGTTTTGTCCCAAATTTCATCCTTGTTAGTCGATAATTTTACTGCTTTATAATAGTTGTTAGTTAATTAGTTAGAAATAAATATTATAATCTCTATAATTAGGAAATTGTTTGGACTTGTGTTTCTTAGCAATATTGAACAGTTATAGTGAAACCTTAGTTCTTTGTGGGATTCGACTCCGGACTTTTAGACTGAATTATATTTGCAGCGACCGCTTATCCTTTGAGGATTAGAGTTGTGCGTGATCAGAAGGTACCGCTGACCACGTAAAAAAGGGTGCCTCAGCGTTTTGACTTTCGCGGTCGCGCAAAAACGAGCGCGGACCGCGTTTCTTCAAATTTGGACTTGGACTGGGCTAGGTTTCACAAACAACGTAAAGTCTATTGCGTCCGTGTGATCTTTATTCACCGCCGCGTATATTGTTCGCGGACAACGTTGCTCAGTTGCGCCTTACTTTCAAACTCTTTGATCCTCCTATCTTGCTCCCAGCGGAATTTCAATCGTTGCCGCGCTTTTGTAGTGCGGTCAGCGGTCTACTTTGAGCCCAAATCAATCTCTCTGAACCTCACTCTCACGGGCCGCGTATTTGTGGTCGCCTCAGTGGAGGTGCTTATGCGGTCGCGTAATATTATCACTGTCCGCGCTCCAATTCCATTCTTTGTGCTTGTGCAAGTTTGACTACTTTATGAGTGTATTTTGGCTTCTTTGCCTCATTTTGACCCATACCTGAAATTAAGCACCTTAAGTTAGTTTTCGGGAATACCTTAACGCATTTTTGACCCAAAACCTAAGCAAAAGAGAGTAAATAGTAGGCTAAAATCCCTAATTATCATATCGTAGATGCGAGAAATAGGCCGCAGCTGTGAAAAGCCTGGGCAGATAGTATATATTGCACACTTCGCGAATTTGGTCCATTCTTCACCTTTTTTAGTCGGTTTTGAAGCTTTTGGCAGTGATTTTGAAGGGGGATTCAAGGGATATCAGTGAGGTAAGTTGCTTGAGCCCTAATACTCATGTTTATGGTGATCTACCGTTGTTTAATCATGTAATTAGTGGGAATTATGGGTGATATTGAGGGGTTAGGGTTTGGGACTTTGGAGAGTTTGATGTGAGGATTTGAGGGGCCAAACGGTGTTGGATTTTGATAAATTTGGTATGGTTATACTCGTGAGCGAATGATATTTCTAGTTTTGTAATTTTTTTGGATTTCGAGACGGGGGCCGGGGTTGAACCGATTTCGGGATTTTGGTTTTATTTGATAGTTTTTCTTGTGGAATTTATTCCATTAGCGTATATTGAGGGTATTGTTCTGGTTGTGAATAGATTCAGAGTTTTTAGAGGCCGAGACGAGGGGAAAGATCATCCCGGAGTAGGATTTCTACATTGTTAAGGTAAGTAACTCTTCTAAACTTAGTGCTGAGGGTATGAAACCCCGCATTACGTGTTGTGTGATTGGTATTGAGGTGACACACATGCTAGGTGACGGGCGTGTGGGCGTACACCCTATGAGTTGGGACCCTGTGGTTCCCACGACACTGTATAGTGGCCCTATTTTGTCGATATCTGTGTTTTTACCATGTGATAAAGTAATTGAGCTGTCAATCATGCTAGATATCATGTTTAGACTTTATGCCGATACTGTTGAGACCCATAGTGGTTGTTTCTTGTTGTCATTTCACATAATTCATTGATATTTGTACTCAGTCATGTTCATGCATTCATATCATAGCTCAATCTCAGTTGTTATCTATTGATACATCATATTCTTGTTGTCGGGCTAGTTTAATGGCGTTGTGAGCTCGTGAGCGAGACTAGAGAGATTGATGACTGATTAAAGCCGAGGGCCTGGTTGTGAGGATATTGATACCATAGCACGTGAGTTGTCTGTGCGGATCCAGGTATTGATATCATAGCACGTGAGTTGTCCGTGCAGCACGTGAGTTATCTGTGCAGCACGTGAGTTGTCTGTGCACCACGTGAGTTGTCCGTGCATAGCGCTTGGGCTGTAAGAGCCCCTCCGGAGTCTGAACACCCCCAGTGAGCGCATTCGACTATAAACGTGTGGGGATCGAGATACATGGCATTTGCATGCACACATGACATACATGTATTTGCATGCACGCATGACATACAGGTATAGAGATGCATTTTTCCTCATATTATATAGTATCACGTCATCCACGAATTATTATACACATTGACATGTGGGATCATATAGGTATTTTATACTTATTATTTGTAAAGAAAATGAAACATCTTACTTATTGCTAAAAAGATTTTGGAAAAAATCATGGTTTTCAAACTTACCTGTATTTCGGAATTTTGGCAAAAGATTTGAGTTCTCACTAAGATATTTGAAAAGCATGCCTATTTTTCTAGAACTGTGAGCGAGTTGAGAATTTACTCCTAAGATATTCATTTTATTACTTGTATTACGCTATTGCGAACTGTTATAGAATATTGGTATTGGACCCGGCCTAGTGTTCGCTCGGTACTGCTTTCAACCTAAGGTTAGGTTTATTACTTGCTTAGTACATGGGGTCGGTTGTACTGATACTACACTTCTACACATTGCGTGCAGATGTCAGTTGTTGTCGTTGATGTGCTCGATGGTTGCGGGACTTGAAGATGTACCGGCGTCCCTGTTGTAGATGCCTCCTTTGTTCGAGCTAGCCTTAGATTATAAAACTTTGTTTATGTACTTTTCAAACAGACTATATATTTATTTCATTTTCTCTTTGTAAACTCTATTCGTAGAAGGTCATGATTTGCACTACCAATCCTTGGAAAATGTATAAAATCCAGTATGCTACTTTTATTTTATTGCCTTGTTAATATAATTGAAATCGGATAACTATTAGTTGGCTTACCTAGCGGGTTGGGTTAGGTGTCATCACGACTAGTAGATTTGGGGTCGTGACATATATTTTCCTGTTCCTGGGCTTTCATTATTATTCATGCAAATCCATGCTTAGTATAACATTTAATATATTATTGTTAGCCCTAGTGATTGTCAAATCGACCCCTCATCACTACTTCTTCGAGGTTAGACTGCATACTTACTAGGTAAATATTGTTTATGTACTCATATTACTATTCTGTACTTAATTGTACAGGATCTGAGGCTGGTGTATCTAGTTACCCGCCCGGCGCGCATACTTGACCTTGGTCCAAGATTTCACGGTGAGCTTCCCCCTTACGAGCCGTTCAACAGCATTGTCGGAGTTTCTCTTTTGCTTGTATCTTTCTATACTATTTCAGATAGTAGGATAGTCATATTTTGTACATTCTACTAGTTTCCCACATACTTGTGACACTAGATCTTGGCACACACATTAGTAGACTACAATTTTTGGGTTATATTTCTATAGTTATGATTTCCTTTAGTTGTTCCCGCTTTTGTTTGCCATGCAAATCCGTTATTTACTAAATGCTTTGAATTTAAGTAAAGTTAGTTGTTGGAATTACTTAATAAAAATGGAAAAATCACTAAGTTGTTCATCGTTGGCTTGTCTAGCAACGGTGTTGGACGCCATCACGGCCTGACATGGAGTTGGGCCGTGATAATATGGTTGAAAGGATAGGTGCAAGATAAATATTTGGGACTTAACTCTAGATAATTCACTTCTAATGTTCAAGTGATTCTCTCGAATTCACTTGATCAATTGTTTAGAATAAAGCCCTCTCTTGATTAAGTCTCAACCTCACAAGAAGAACCAATTTTAAGCACGTGAAGATATGCAAGAATTCATAGTGGATTGTTCTTTAGGAGAACCTCTCTTGATCATCCACCTAACTAAGCTTAATCAACAATTCAACTAGCCTCTTCCGATTACTAAGAAGAATTAATGACTTTAACCAACAAAGTATAATGCAACAATATCACAAGTTATGCCTCTCTGATTACATGAACAAGCAAATAGCGAATATAGATGCAACGATTATAACATCCAAAACGATTCAGTACACAAAACTAGAGTTAATATCCACAAACAAGTTTCAATACACCAAATCCATCAAACTCTAAAGAGAAATACTCCATAGATATCGATTAATTCATCATAACAATGTTTAAGTTAAAGGAAAACATAAAACAATCAAATGCTTGTCTTGAGTTGAGATTAAAGGATGGATTCTTTGTGCTCTTGCTTCTCCAACTTCTCCTTAACCTCCTTAGGTCTTAGATATGTCAAAATTCCCAAAAATACTGTTTTTCCATGTATATATACCAAGTAGGGTCGGGCCCAAACACATACACCTTCTCATACATGAAAAAAGACACTTTTCCCGGACAGGATGTGCGCGGCCGCGCACCTGGAAGTGTGCCCGTGTACTTGGCCGCGCACTTTTCACACTTTCTGCCCTATATGCGCGGTCAGTGTGCGAATGCGAAATTTCCGCGCACTTTTCAACCTGCTATGTTAGTAATTTGAAACAACGTAAAACATGAAAGTTTTAGTCCTTTGAATTATCTTTCTAACCATATATTGTGGAGCCCAAATGGAGTTCTGACCGAAAAGTTATGTGTGCACAATATGCCTGCTCGATTCTTCGTTACGTTATCCTATCATACGTTAATCCCCGAACACAATCCCGACTTAATTCCATAACATCTTCATAGCTCGAATCACTTTTACAAGGCATAAAACACATAATTAGTGCAAAACACTAGCGATTAAAGCTCAAACTCAACTGAAGTGCAGTAAATTGGAATCTTATAATCGACTAAAACATGAGATTATAGCCTACCATCAGTTCCCGTGGCATAACTGTGACACTTAAACCCAAATTCAAGTGCACGCTCGCGCGGCTTGATCCTATAACTTTAAATAATAATAAAAATAAATATGTCATAAATTGCAGATGCGATTTGCGATGTGTATAAAACGACAAGTGCACGACATAGTAACTTGTTCAAATAAATTTCATAAATACTTAAACTGACTAAAACATATAACTAAAGCAGTAAAAGGTAAAAAAAAATGCAAAATAGGTTTAAAACAGGTAAATAAATTGATTAATTAAGCCAAGTATTAATTATTAAGAGGCCGTGCTAAAACTACTGAATACGGGAATGCCTAATGCCTAATATTCAACTGCTAACTCTTCAACCATTTTCTTAGGCTTGTTATACTCTATCTTCACAGCATTTAGAGTTTAATATCTACGGTATGTTCTCCAACTTGTTTGATACTACAATACACATCTTGAAAAGAAGTTAACTAATAAAGAAAATAAAATAGAAAAAAAACACATAAAAACAACTATTTCAAAGAAAACGAAATAAAAAAATTAATTCCTGAATTAGCACTACTACCTATTTCAAGCATTATTAACTGTCAATCCCCGGCAACGGCACCAAAATTTGACGAGCTTAGAAGACACACTAAAATTATGCTCTCTAGTCGAATATACTCATTTATAATATCATATCCACAAGGATTGGAGTTAAACAGTATTTTGGTAGTTTATAGCTTGATTGCTATCCAAGATGATCAACACTTGAGAATTATGTGATTAAACTAAAATTAACTAAGAGACAAATTTATTAACTAATGACACCCGGCGCAAGTAACGAGTAAGGAAAGATATCAATGGGGTAGAATAGGGTTGATAGGATAGGGGCAAAATAAATGTTTGGGACTTAACTCTAGATAATTCACTTCTAGTGCTCAAGTGAATCTCTCGAATTCACTTGATTATTAATTCAATTGTTTAGAAGAAACTCCTATCTCGATTAAGTCTCAACCTCATAAGATGAACCAATTTTAAGCACGTGAAGATATGCAAGAATTCATAGTGGATTGGTCTTTAGGAGAACCTCTCTCAATTATTCTCCTAACTAAGCTTAATCAACAATTCAACTAGCCTCTTCCGATTACTAAGAAGAATTAATGACTTCAACTAACAAAGTATAATGCAACAATATCACAAGTTATGCTTCTCTTGATTACATGAACAAGCGAATATAGATACAATGATTAAAACATCCAAAATGATTCAATACATAAAACTAGAGTTAATATCCACAAACAAGTTTCAATACACCAAATCCATAAAACCCTATAGAGAACTACTCCATAGATATCGAGTAATTCATCATAAAAATATTTAAGTTAAAGGAAAACATAAAATGATCCAAACCCTTGTCTTTAGTTGAGATTGAAGGATGGATTCCTTGTGCTCTTGCTTCTCCAACATCCCCTTAACCTCCTTAGGTCTTAGATGTGTCAAAAGTCCCAAAAATACTATTTTTCCATGTATATATACCAAGTAGGGTCGGTCCCAAACACATACACCTTATCCTACTCAAAAAAGGACACTTTTTCGGGACATGACGTGCGCTGCCGCGCACCTGGAAGTGTGCCCGCGCACTTGGCCACGCACTTTTCACACTTTCTACCGTATATGCGCGGTCAGTGCGCGACCGCGCACTTGCCACGCACTTTTAACCCTATTCTGATGGGAAGTTGAAAAACATAAAACATGAAAGTTTTATCCCTTTGAATTATCTTTCCAACCATATATTGTGGAGCCCAAATGGAGTTCTAAGCAAAAAGTTATGTGCATTTTACTAGACAGTGTGTAATATGTCTGCTCGATTCTTTGTTTCATTGCCCTATCATCCGTTGATCCCCGAACACGATCCCAGATTAATTCCTTGGGCTTTTATGCTGACTTCAAATCTCCATAATCACTTGAATTCATTCCATAACATCTGCATAGCTCGGAATCACTCCTACAAGACATAAAACACATAATTAGTGCAAAACATTAGCAATTAAAGCTCAAACTCAACTGAAGTGCAGTAAATTGGAATGTAGTGATCGACTAAAACATGAGATTATAGCCTACCATCAACACCCCACATTTCTCTTCCTCGAGCAATTAAACCACAGTTTATATAGACACAACATTATTAAACAACACTCAAGACTCATCACACCAAGAATATTTAAAATAGACAAAGCACATAGTGTAACATCCTCACCTCAAGATTTGACTCAGAAGTACCTCGCATCATTCACAACTTACTCACTTACCCTAACATATAGGTCAACGACATTACCTTCCTTCATGAATCAAGTGCCCTCACACAACAAAGGAGAGTAGTTCCACACACACAAAATTCCAGAATAATTAGGAACTCAAGATAGAAAAAATTCACCCACTCTCAGAAACGACATTCATGTTCCACAAAAGATGAACCATAGGCTTGCCCCTAGTGTACTACTCTACTAATTGAGTTCATTCAGTCAAGGATCAAGTATGAATTTAAACTGGTTGTAATGTAGGCTGCGGGATGGATAGGATACATTTAGATATAAGAGTGACTACACCTCCCTAAGCACTTTAATAAATACACTTTAACAGTTGAAACCCCACACTTATGTCAAACCATACTCCACCTTGACATCAACATGCATTAACTCCCCAAATTATTTAAGCGCCATTACATCAAGAGTTACCACTTATCAATGAATCTCGTTCACAACAATACAACTATTTTTTTTTTTCTTGTTCAATTCAAGTGGCTCTTACTTTTTAAAAAAAAGTGCACATTTCTCCTTATTTCATTAGTTCCACTCAAAATCCAAACCAATCACCCCACACTTAAACTTTTACAAAGTTCATACAATTTCAAGTGCTCACGAGAGGTAAATGGTTCAAATAGATTGTTAATTCAAACAATTGGGTAAGGCTTGTAATGTGGTTGTCAAATAAACATGATTATAGGCTCAAAGGGGTTAACTAAGATACATGATAATTAGGTGGTACAACACATATATCTGGCTTAACAAAGAAACGCCTATATCACTTCAAAGACTGACTAAAACTACTATTTCACTTTGAAAATACACGGGGCAAGTTCTAGACATCAAATGTGAGATGCACAGAATAACACAAAAACCTCACACACACATGGCACATAACTCACTCAGGATTGGAATCATCAAGACACTCTAGTAAAAACAGTTAAGCAAAGTTAAGATCTTACAATTTAAGGTTCTTATCCAAGAGTAAAAAACTGAGCTTATGCGTCATAACCTAAAGCACTTACTATTCTCAAGGCATAACGAAGTAAAGAGATATTGCTTCCCATTCAAACCATAAAACAAGGTTTCCTACTCCTAAAAAGAACAAAAACTAACTACACCCGGTTCAAACAAAACCCTTAGAAAAGAACCGCGGTACAAAGAAAAACCAAGGGGTAATGAATACACTACCTAACAAAAGAAAATCATTTTGGTATTTTTCTTTCGGCTTAAATCCCTCATGAAACCCGTCAAATTGATATCCATCGTTGGGAAAAATTGAAAATTTTAAAATTTTTATAGTTTTTCAATTTTTTCTCTATCTCTACTACTAAAAATAAAAAAAAAACTAAAACTAAAGCTAACATACATACAACATACAAATATATCCCCCACCCCACACTTTAAGTTCTGGCATGTCCCCATGACACCTAATTAAAAAGCATAAGGCAAAAGAAACTTCCTTGAATTTTCTTCTTTTCCGAGAAATTATGAATTCCACCCCTAATTCTGAATTCATTCCTCGTTTTCGCTCCTTGGGATTCTTTATGGAGCTCAATAAGCCCAATTCTTCTGAGGATACTTGCAAGACTCGCTCTTTTCTTTCTTTCTTGTCCTCATCTTGAGCGGTAAATTGCTCGTTCATGACCATCCTCAACAACAGTATCAATCCATGCATCTTCCTGTAAATCCCCAAAAATAAAATCCACATGATCAAAGTTAGAACAAGAAAACAAAGAAGAAAGGTCAAGTGAATATTCCTCTGGTATGTCCAAGACCATTTGATTCTCATTCTCTTCTACTACATGTTGCAAAGGTGGAAAGGTGGATGGGGGTTTAAACTCTTCTTCCATTGTTTCACACTCAACCACATCCTTATTCTCGATCATATCAGTTGAATCAGAGTCATCTTGAACAGTGAAAAGCTCTTTATGTGGATGATCATCCTCTTGGGTAGGCTCATGCTCACAGGGTATCTCCTCCATATATTTACCATCACAACGCAATGAGATTTCTGAAAATGTACTTATTATTTGACTCACTTTGTGTTGTTAGGTTGTTAATGGCTTCATCATCTTGTGTAAATCTCTCTACCGGCTTATTTACGAACTTATACACAAGCTCTTCCAAACTATCATTCTCCCCTTGAGGTCGTTGTCTCACTTCGCTTTCATCTCAGTTATAATAAGGGTATTCATCCCAACCAGAGTCAAGATTGTGCCCATATGAATCCTCATACCTGTACGGACTAGAAACAGAGTGAGACAGTTCAAAATACGAACCATAGGAAGCATACATACCTGCTTGATAGTCAACCAATAGATGATTTTTACCGCATTTAAAACACATAGCAGACCGTTGATAATATTCAGCTGCTAACTCTTCAATCATTTTCTTAGGCTGGTTGTACTCCATCTTCACAACATTTAGAGTTTAATATCTACAGTATCTTCTCCAATTTGTTAGATACTACAAAACAAATCTTGAAAAGAATTTAACTAATAAAGAAAATAAAATAGAAAAAAAACACACAAAAAAAAACTGTTTCAAAGAAAACAAAATTAAATTAAATAATTCCTAGATTAGCACTACAAACTATTTCAAACACTATTGATTGCGAATCCCCGGCAATGGCGCCAAAATTTGGCAAGCTTAGAACACACACTAAATTATGCTCGCTAGTTGAATATAGTCATTTATAATTTGTATCCACAGGGATTGGAGTTAAACAATATTTTGGTAGTTTATAGCTTGATTGCTATCCAAGATGATCAGCACTTGAGAATTCTGTGATTAAACTAAAATTAACTAAGAGATTAATTTATTGACTAATGACACTCGATGCAAGTATCGAGTAAGGAAAGATATCAATGGGGGAGAATAGGGCCGACATGATAGGTGCAAGATAAATGTTTGGGATTTAACTCTAGATAATTCACTTCTAATGTTAAAGTGAGTTTCTCGAATTCACTTGATCAATTATTTAGCAGAAACTCCTATCTCGATTAAGTCTTAACTTCACAAGATGAACAAATTTTAAGCACGTGAAGAAATGCAAGAATTCGTAGTGGATTGGTCTTTAGAAGAACCTCTCTCGGTTATCCTCCTAACTAATCTTAATTCAACTAGCATCTTCCGATTACTAAGAAGAATTAATGACTTCAACCAACAAAGTATAATGCAACAATATCACAAGTTATGTCTCTCTCGATTACATTAACAAGCGAATAACGAATATAGATACAACTATTAAAACATCCAAAACGATTCAATAAACAAAACAAGAGTTAACATCCACAAACAAGTTTCAATACACCAAATCCATCAAACTCTAAAGAGAACTACTCCATAGATATGGAGTAATTCAACATAACAATGTTTAACTTAAAGGAAAACATAAAGCAATCCAAACCCTTGTCTTGAGTTGAGATTGAAGGATGGATTCCTTGTGCTCTTGCTTCTCCAACTTCTCCTTAGCCTCCTTAGGTCTTAGATGTGTCAAAAGTCCCAAAAATATTATTTTTCCATGTATATATACCAAGTAGGGCCGCTCCCAAACACATACACCTTCTCCTACGCGAAAAGGACACTTTTCTCGGACATGACGTGCGCGGACGCGCACCTGGAAGTGTGTCCACGCACTTGGCCCATACTTTTCACACTTTCTTCCCCATATGCGCGGTCAGTGCGCGGACGCGCACTTTCCGTACATTTTTCACCCTGTTATGTTGGGAATTTGAAAAAACGCAAAACA
This sequence comes from Nicotiana knightiana, assembly GCA_005239525.1. Taxonomy (NCBI): domain Eukaryota; kingdom Viridiplantae; phylum Streptophyta; class Magnoliopsida; order Solanales; family Solanaceae; genus Nicotiana; species Nicotiana knightiana. The sequence continues at coordinate 10,430 of MDKJ01102998.1, read as the reverse complement.
TGAAAGTTTTACCCCTTTGAATTATATTTCCAACCATATATTGTGGAGTCCAAATGGAGTTCTTACCTAGTTATGTGCATTTTACTAGACAGTGCGTAATATGCATGCTCGATTCTTTGTTACGTTGCCCTATTATCTGTTGATCCACGAACTCGATCCCGACTTAATTCCTTGGGCTTTTACTCAGACTTCAAAGCTTCAAATCACTTGAATTCATTCCATAACATCTTCATAGCTCGGAATCATATTTACAAGGCATAAAACACATAATTAGTGCAAAACAATAGCGATTAAAGCCCAAACTCAACTGAAGTGCAGTAAATTGAAATGTTATAATCGACTAAAACATGAGATTATAGCCTACCATCAGTTCTCGTGGCATAACTATGACACTTAATCCCAAATTCAAGTGCACAGTCGCATGACTTGATCCTATAACTTAAAATAATGATAAAAATAAACATGTCGCAGATTGCGAATGCATTTCACGCGACGCGATTTGCGATGTGTATAAACGACAAGTACACGACATAGTAACTTGTTCAAATAAATTTCATAAATATTTAAAATAACTAAAACATATAATTAAAGCGGTAAAAGGTTAAAAAAAATGCAAAATATGTTTAGAACATGTAAATAAATCAATTAATTAAGCCAAGTATCAATTGTTAAGAGACCGTGCTAAAACTACAGAATACAGAAATGCCTAATACCTTCTCCCGGATTAACAGAATTTCTTACCCAGGTTTTCTATGTTTCGCAGACTTATATGGAGTCAAACTTTCCTTGATTTGGGATTCAAAAATAATTGGTTACTCGAATACTGTTAAATAAATAATTCTGTGTGGCGACTCTTAAAATCAAATAAATCAACCCCATTTCAAATAATGTCACTTAAATTGAAAAAACTCTTTTTTCCCGCAAAAAGAAGGTGTAACAATTACTACGTGATACTTTTAGATGACTTTTTCTGATATTGTTGGCTTTATCCTCTAAAGAGGAAATCTTATGTTTTTCCAATTTTTCAAAAATTTTATGCCATGGTCAAAAATATATTTGATGCACATATCAAATACTTCCAATCTGATAATGGTGAACTCTCACTTTCAATCTTTCTTTGATAAACATAGAATACTTCATCGTCTTAGTTGTCCCCGCACACCTGAACAAAACGGCGCATCAGAGAAAAAACATCGTCATCTCATAGACACTACACACACCTTGTTATTCCAAGCTGGGTTACCTACCTCTTTTTGGATTGAAGCTCTAAATTTCTCTGTTTTTTGTTACTAATTTGTTGCATGTACATAAATTTAAATATCAGTCTCCTTTTGAGTTGCTCTAAAATAAGCCACCTGATTTTCTTACCTCCGTACATTTGGATGTCTATGCTTACCCCAATCTCACTATTCCACATAAACTTTCTCCTTGTTCGGAAGGTTACAAACGGTTTCGGTGTTATGATCCTTGCACTAAGCGTGTTTATATATCTCGACATGTTACTTTCCATGAAGATGTCTTTCTTTTTAGTAACCGACAATCTCAATATCATTCACTACCTTCTTTTTCACACAACTCAATATATATCCCATTTCTTAATCCCTTTTTTTTACTTCCAAAAGTGGTTAATGCCATTCTATCTTTTTTCCGTCCATTCCCTGTTACATCTTCAAGACCTTCCCCTTTTGTTCTTTCTTTAACAATTGACAATAATACTACTTCGGTACCAATTTGCATCCTATGATTAGTAGAGCCAAAAATGGGATCTCTAAACCTAAACGCCTAGTCTCTTTAGTAGCCTCTTCGTCTTCTGATAATGAACCAACTTCTTTTACCGAGGCTAGAAAGTATTCTCACTGACGTGATTCAATGAGTGATGAATATAATACTCTCATCCAAAATAAAACATGGGTTCTAGTTCCACCGTCTCCTCAACAAAATCTCATTGGGTGCAAATGAGTATACCGTATTAAGCATGATGCAAATGGTCAAATATCTCGCTATAAAGCACGAGTAGTTGCTCAAGGTTTAAACAACAACCTGAGTTGGATTTCCAAGAGACGTTTAGTCCAATTTTCAAACCTATCACTATTCGCACTATCCTCAACCTTGCAATCATGCACTCCTCGCCAATACGCCAACTTGATGTAAACAAATGTTTTCCTTCATGGTCACCTCAATGAAGTTGTTTATATGAAACAACCCCCAGGTTTTGTTGACAAAGACCACCCAAATCATGTGTGTCGTCTGCAAAAGGCATTGTATTGTTTAAAACAAGTACCTAGAGCATGGTTTCATAGGTTTGCCTCCTTCTTAACCTCTCATGGTTTCTTTAGTAGCCGATCCAATAATTCTTTCTTTATATTTTGCGATAAGAAAGTCCTTCTTACTCTTCTCTTGTATGTTGATGATATTATATTTACCGACAATTCATCATCTCATCTAAACTTCTTCATTCATCTACTACAACGTGAATTTTCAATGAAAGATCTAGGTTCCTTACATTTCTTCTTAGGCATTGAAGTTCATCGTTCTTCCTCTGGCATACTTCTGTCGCGATACAAGTATATCCATGATTTGTGGGTCCAAAAATGGGTTTCAGACCTGTAAGCCTGTCTCCACTCCTATTAGTCCTAAGCTCAAACTCAGTCTTTTTGATGGTGAGTTATTGTCTGATCCTACAGAATATTATCGTCGTCTCGTTGGATCCCTTCAATACTCACCTTCACTCGTCCTGATATCTCCTATTATGTGAGTTATGTATCTCAATTTATGCATGATCCACGTTCCTCTCACCTCCTTGATGTCACTGCATTCTTCAATATCTTATAGGTACTTCTTCTCATGGTCTTTTTTTTTTCCAGAAAAACTCTCCTCTTACTCTCACTGCATACTCTGATGTTGATTTGGCTGGTTGCCTGGATACCCGTCGTTCAGTTAAAGGATATTGTTATTTCCTTGGTTCTAGTTTAATTACATGGGCAGCCAAGAAATTGTTGGGTTTTTTAAGCATTAATATGTCTTAAAAGAGAGTGAATGAGAAATGGAGAAGAAAATGAAATATTTGAATTTCCCTCCTTGACAAAGGGACATTGTCCTAGATTGGAAGAGGAAGAGATTTTTTATGGGTATATAAATAATTGCTCTTCTTCTAGATCTTAAAGAGTTGAGTAGAAGGCAAGCCTCGCGTCGTCGTCGTCCCTCGCTCGCTTGGCTCGGCTTCAGCTTCGGATTCGAATTCAGTCAAATGATCGATTGATTAATTTTATGGACCAAATTTATTTGTAACTGAACAGTAACCTCCCTCTTGAATTCCGGGTTTATTATTGAGTAAATAGCCATGCCGTTTTGCATGAACAGCCATTCTGAAGAGTTGCACCTCTTCAATTTTCAGCTCATAAATACAAGTCCATTCTCTCAGATTTTCCACACGATTTTCTGAGTTCTCCTCCTTTCTTCTGCATAATTTTTAACTTCAAAGAAAGCAACAGTAAGTGTGATTTGCTACCGAACTTTGTGTTCGCTGAAACACTGGGGTTTGAAGTACCACTACACCAGTGTGTAATTCATTTTATCCTTGGAGAAAATAATTCATAACCTTGGATATTAGAAGGGTATTAAATTCTTTAAGGAAACACAGTGAATTCAGTGGGCTCGGATTAAATTTTATTTCATTTATATTTCTGTTTATATTATGTTATTTTCTACAGAATTAATTTAAAAATACATTATAGTAACAAAAATAACCCACAATTTCTCGTTCTAGTTCTGAAGCTGAATATCGAGCTCTTGCTTCGGTTGTCGCTGAGGTTTTGTGGTTTCATTCATTATTCAAAGAACTTGGTATCTTACTTCCTAGTCCTGTTTCAATTTTGTTGTGATAACATTAGCACTACATATATGGTTGCTAACCCTGTACAACATGCTCGCACTAAGCACATAGAGATAGACTTTATTTTGCCAGAGATAAAGTTGCAAGTGGTGATCTCATTGTTAAGCAGATACCAACAGAGAAACAGATAGCTGACATTTTCACCAAAGGATTATCAGTTTCTCGATTTCATATATTTCGGTCCAATCTTCACATTACACCTCATGCTCAGATTGAGTATAATCTTAAGGGTTGTATTTGATTTTTTATAATGTAGGATTTGATTCTTAGAATATTTTTATATAATAAGATCAAATATGATTCTGCATAATACTTCTGTATAATTAGAAGATCAAATATGATTTGGTGTACACATGAATAAAATGGTTGTTTCATCCCACAACTTTTTTATTTTGTTGAAATAAGACGCTATATCAAGTGAACCTTGAGAAATATGGGCTAGTTTCTTTTTTAACTCAAAGACCCTTGCACCATCAGCCTTACCATATCTTTCTTCTAATTCATACCATATATCCTTAGCAAATTCAGAATATTCTACACTTCGAGCAATGTCTTTAGACAAAGAGTTTATTAACCAAGATATCACAAGATCATTACACTTTTGCCACTGTCTGGCTAAGGGTGACCCATCAGGAGATCTCGTACTTGTACCAGTTATAAAATCAGTTTTATTTCTAATAGACAAAGCAACTAAAATAGTACGTCTCCAACTACCATAACAAGTGCCATAAAAAAGAGTAGAAACAAGAGAGGTCCCAATTACATCGGAGGGGTGAACATATAAAGGATGACAGGGATGAGTATAATCATCCTCATGAAATACAGTACGTGAACCAGCGGAAGATGCAGTAGCATCAGTATTACCATTTGCCATAACAACTACAAAACAACAATAGCAGCAAATATATCACCAGTGTAGGGAATATAGAACGATTATACCAGCCTCTTTCGCAACCGGAAAGAGAACGGCCTTCAACGATAAAGAAAATAGGGCAAAAACCCTAGCTCAAAATCCTAGCTCGGAAATAGTGAAATCCTGAAGAATCTGTTGAATCTTCATATAAGACACCGGAAAAATCCATCTCGGCAAAAAAAATCATCGGAAACACAGAATCAACCAGAAAAAAAAACTCAACGAATCGGCGAATACTGTCGAGTTTCGAAAAACTCGATGAAAACCGTCAAGGGTAGAACCAATCGGAAGCGGAACACCAGATGAACAGGGATCTGTACTCTGATACCATGTTGAACAAGAGAAAAAACTAGGGTTGAAAGAGAATAGAGAGAACTTTTTATATATTTTTGTATTGACCGAAAAATGTAATACTAAGAAATGAGTTCTGAAAATCTGAAACTTTACATGGGCTGCTCCTTTCTATATATACTTGGCCCAGCTAATATCTAACAAAACTAATGTGCCTCCAATACAACTGGGCCTATGTTGTACAAAATAAATAACTGTTTAGCCCATATCTATACTTCCAACACTATTCCATTATTTATATATAGATACCGATATTTTGATTCTTTCCTCTCTTTTTTCCTTCTGTGCTTTTTTGCCAGTTGGATACAGTATGGGGAATTACCATATTTGAGTGAGGATTGAAACATTACTGAGAATTACCATATTTGAGTGAGGAAAAACTAGGTAAAGAGGGAGGGAGAAAAGGAAAGTTTTGTAAAAGAAACATATGAAAAAAGAGAGAATCATCATTATATCTTTTTCGTGCATGCTGTAAGTTATAACGTACCTGAGTTATAGTTCTTTCAAAGATACGAGATATAAATCATCTAAACTTATGGATATTAATTTATTTAATTACAAATTACATAAAAACATTATAATGAGAATTTTCATAAAAAAGATTTGATGTCAATCAAAGAAATAATTGTTTGACCATGAAGATAACAACAATATCATAACAAAATAAGATGGGAGTGAATTTCTTCTTCGTTTAGGATGTCGGAAATTCTTTTAGTTGATTCGTGCCTTTAAAATTACCTCAACCAATATTTTAAACTGGATCGTTTCTTTTTACTTTTAACTTAGTTGTTTTAATTAGGGAAACTTACACAAGAATCCCAAATAAGTCTCAACTTACCAACCTCTATTAGTCATAGACTTACCAAAACTAGTCAAGCACATATAAAAATTAAAAAACCAAATAAATAAGATCCTTTCTCTCAAAAAATTATATGCAAAAATCACATTACATATTTTTAAGCGTGATTAGCAATATTAAATGCAAGACGAAAAGGAAATTTCATGGATGAGGTAGTAAATACAGTGATGAAATACAAAAAAAAATTATAATATTCCAAAATCTAAGCAAAAAAAGGAACTTTTTCAATGGGTATAGTTGAAATTCATTGAAAACATATAGAGAAGTCAATAAACAAAATTTGAGGAACATTGGAGGTGATTTGGACTAGTTTTGTATCAAAATTCGTAATTAAATTGAGTTCAAAAAACTCTTCTGTGACACATGTATCAAATATGTATCACGCATGCAGGAGCGTACGCAGAATTTTTTATAAGCGGTATCGTATTTAAATAAATAATAATAAATAAATAAGTATTTTCAAATACCATTTTCCCATAAGTTGAAAGCTTTGGCAAAATCGTTTAATTGAATATTATTGCAAAGGGAAGTGTAGGTTTAATTCTCATTAGTCCCAAATTTTTAACAAAGATGCTCGCTCAAAGATATTCAAAAAATAGAATGTCTAGGTACAACCTTTAACCTACGGCCTTTAAACGTCCAAATATGAGTTTGACCAATGGACCAAGAAATACTCTTTACTAAGAATAAGCGGTGTCACTATTATATATTGCTTCATTTCTACAGAATATTAGTAGTATAAATATTTAATATGTTATCCGGCGAAGCAGTGTCGGATGACACCGCTTCCACCCTTGTGCATCCGCCCCTGCACGCATGTATCTCACACAGCTATACACGGATATACATGTGTTACACAATTGATACAAATATGATACAAATGTGATACACAAACGATACACAATGTGATACACGTATCATTTTTTTTTCATGTTCAGTTTTTATTTTGAATTTTCAATTCAAACCACCTCAAAACTTCACAAAATCATCCCAAAACTAAGATTCAAGCTCCTTAAGATGTACCCAATCTATTCTAATAACATCCACTTAAAAGAAAGCAAAAATTTGACCTTTTTGTTTTGCTAAAAATAGCTAATTGGATAATATTAGTAATATTGTCACGGCCCAAACCGGAGGGCTGCGAGGGGAACCCGGTGCTTTACTCAACCGAGTTACAACGTAACTTATTTTTCTTATCATACTACCATGGGTAAATGTGCCAAAAGGGTCATCATGACATAACCGAAATAAAACATAAGGAAATGCTAGACATAGGACGACCTAACATCATATAGAAACTTACACATGTGACATACGGGCCTATAAGGCTGACATGATTATTTGTAAACTCAAAACATAGGCCGACAAGGCCATACAAGTATCCATATACCTTACATCTGTCTACAAGCCTCTAAGAGTACATAAACATCATAAAGGTCGGGACAGGGCCCCGCCATACCAGTCAATACATATCCCAATCATACTGACCAAATAGGCAACTCTGGAGCAAGTGGAGTGCAGCAACATCTTCCGCTGAGATGATAGCCTACTAGGAGGACTGTCAACCTGTCTATCGGGACATGCGGGCATGAAACGCAGTAGTCCCCAGGCAAAAGGGACGTCAGTACAAATAAAGTACTGAGTATGTAAGGCAGAAAAATATAAATAAGAACAGTGATATAAAGAGAGATATAGGAGATAAAACCTGTAGCATCTGAGTGCCTCTGAGAGATAGTGACATGAAAACCATGATACATATATATAAATAATATTTTAAAAACATTAACCTCTATGGGCATCATCATCATCATCATATCGTACCCGACCTCGAAGAGGACTCGGTAAAGATATATCCAGCCATCATAAGGCTCAGTAGAATCGTACCCGGCCAAGTGGAACTCGGTAAAACCTAACTGATCAGTGGTTTCACAATAGGTGCCGTACACGGCCGACTATAGCGCGGCTCGGTAGAGTAAAATAGATACTATATACAATGTATGCTTGACTCATGGAATCAGGCTCTAAACCTTTCGGAGTGACGTAAGTTAGTTGCACCTTCTATTAACATTATGGACATCATAACATGAATATGAACTTCACTAGCACTCAAGGATCATACATACTTTCTTAGAATAACTTTGTAAGGAAATAACAACATGGACCACCTTAGTTTCTAGGAGTAGATTCATTACGAAATAGCGTATCGTTTACGTTCGTTTCACTTGAGATCATGCCAAAAGAATGAAGAAAGAGCCTTAATATACCTTAACTCTGTTGAGTCCTTAATACCTTCCAAGAAATTCTTTAAACAACTCAACTAAATCTACCACAGCATAAGGAGATTCAAAATCAGTGTTGAGTAAAGGCTAAGTCGGCAACTTAAACAAGTAGCTCGTTTACGTAAATTTGGGCAGCATCTCCCCTATAACAAGGCCCTCCTCCAATACCATATACCAACAACAACAATAACGAAGCAATAACCACATGTATGCATCATTTTCCAACCTTATCTCCATGACAATATACCACAAAACAACCCACACACCCTAATCACTTCATACATAAAATGACAACCAAAGTAGTGTCAAACAACCTTAAAACTGTAACGACGAATGACCAGCCAACCATTCCATCATTATGTAGTATTTATTCACAAATTTTATCCTCCAAAACTCCATAAAATATAAGCAAAATATAAAACCCAACAACAACACGAAACAACCCACAAAACAGTCCCTACAAGTTCAGCAAATCAAATTGATTTATCAATTTACTAAAACATATTTCGACTTGTCTTTTCTTTCAAATTGAGAAACACAACCAACAATACATAATTAAGAGTATTATTCTATAAAAAAATCCATGAATCATCTTGAAAATAAGGTTACAACCAGCCAGCAGCAATGCAACAACAAACAACAGAACACTCGTTCGAAACTCGCTAGGTCTAGTCTTTACGATCGAGTTACACTTCGTACAAGCCTAGATAATGGAAGGAGAAGAATAAATTTACCTTGGACTGAGTAGAACCCACGAAATACCTTCTTCATCCAAAATCATTCCCCCAACACAGCTACAAGAAGGAGAAAGAGAAACTAGCAAGTTGTTCGGGATTTTCGGCACTAGAAACATATCGTAACACCTAAAATAACCTAGGGTTTGTGTGGGATTTTTGGGGAGGAGTTGCAGGGATTCAATTTGGTTTTATTGGTATGAAAGATGGGTGAAATAAATGAGTTTATTAGACCTTAAAAGTCCCCTCTTGGCCGACTTTGGAGCTTTTAATTTAGGCCTCTCCTTTTGGCAAGTAGGTGATGGCAAGTAGGTGATGCACCTACTTGTCACCTACCAATCTGCGCAGTTTCGCGAAAATGCAAATATGTCTCCACTAAAATGTTGTATCAATAAATGGTTTAATCCGTTGGAAACTAGACTCATAGATCTTCAATTTGGTAGGTAGATAATCCCGTATTTCCAAGTATATTTGGTGAAATGCTCAGCTACATTTGACCTAATTTTTAGCATATTTGTGAATGTAACTTGTGATGATCTTTGCCAACTTTTGTTCACAAGTTGCTTGAATTCAAAACATAGCACACGACTATCATACGACGAAAATAACTTATATCATAACCTACTTATCATGTAATTAACCATAGTCTCACACTAAAGTACATGTTATAACATTCCAGATGTGTCGACTTTCGACGAAACTTATTTTCTTCAATTGGTTTAGCTTCTAAGCCTTCCAACCCTCTTGGTACTTGCAGTCCATGATCTTAAATATTTGTAACCTCCAAGTTAACATTATTAACTTACTCTATGTACTTTCAAATACGATCTCGTTTCTAAGCTTAAATAAATTGACTTACGATGTACTCTCACGTACCAAATTATGGGGTGTAACATTATTCCTTCCTTTGGAACATTCATCCTCGAATGTTGACTGATGCACTTATCTGTGTCTTAAAAAATAGCTCTTATGAATACTTTAATATTGTCTTTTCCATCTAGTGAGTTGTTCGGTGAATAAATCCAAAGGCTAGGGCATTCCCTCCTTTAGGTTTGCTTCTCACTCCACGACTTATGGTCGAAATTCTTCCAATCTCGTAACTGTTTCTACCTTCTTTCCTGTATCCTGGACCATTCTAACCTTGAATGTGTGCCAATGCGACTCTTATCTCTTTTTTTTTGTTAGCTTTTAACCCATCTCTAGGCTTCACTTTGTGAACATATATAGTACTATGACAAGTTGTCCCTCTAAGCATCTAGGTGTACTAAAGTTCTTTGCTTGGTACTTTGTTGAACTTACGACTATTGCTATATCTTGTTTCATGACCCCAGTTGTGAATAACTAATTTTTTATCACACCCAAATTCTATACTTTTTTGCTGTAAATATTAATTTTTTGGATC
>ML394890.1:9636-37326 GCA_005239525.1 Nicotiana knightiana | reverse complement strand
CACATATCCAGAAGATGAAAGTAGCAGAAATGAGGATGTTGAGATGGATGTGTGAGCTCACTATACTGGATAAGATTCAGAATAAAGATATTCGGGAGAGGGTGGTCGTGGCTCCCGTGGACGACAAGATGCGGGAAGCGCGGCTTAGATGGTTCGGACACGTGCGGAGGAGAAGCCTAGATGCACCGGTTAGGAGGTGTGAACGGTTGATTTTGGCAGGTACAAGAAGAGGCAAAGGGAAGGCTTAAGAAGTATTGGGGCGAGGTGATCAGGCAGGACATGGCGCGACTTCAGATTTCCGAGGACATGACTCTTGATAGAAACATGTGGAGGTCGAGCATTAGGATGGTAGGCTAGAAGGTAGTCAAAAGTTCTTCCCTCTTTGTACCGGGTAGTCTGATGGAGTTTTGTTTAGGTTTGTTAGCGGTCTATGTTGTGTTTACATTGTTGTTTTGCATAGTTTTGTGTTATTGTCCTTTCGCTTATTCGTTGTTGTTATTTTCCTTCTGGCATCTTTTGTTGTTACATGCCTTTTCTCTTGTTTTTTTTTTGATATTATTGTCTCTCTTGTTGAGCCGAGAGTCTCCCGGAAACAACATCTCTACCCTTTTCGGAGTAGGGGTAAGGTCTGCGCACACTCTACTCTCCTTAGACCCCACTAGTGGGATTTTACTGGGTATGTTGTTGTTGTTGTTGTTGTTGTTTGTCTTTTTTTGTCTTTTTCATTTCTCCCAAAATTTTGGAGCTTGGCCATTCTGATTCACCACTCAAAGACAACTTTAAAAGCCAAGAGATCTAACATAAGAATTCTTTAGGTACAATGCAGTCAAATGTTCTTATGCCAAGGAGATCGGTAGCTCCTCAGCGGGGAGCCTTAAAAGGCTCTACTTTGAATACAGATTGTGCACTTGATACAAAGAAGACCCAAGATGAGATTTCTCTGAGTCACAGACTAATGGAATGTATTTCACAACCAAAGAACATTGGCTCTGTTACTGTAGAAGCTCAAGAGGATGCGTCTATGCCACCTTCAGAATATGGTTCCATGGATGCACATGAAGAGAATTATAATTCTTTCAACAGTTTGAGAGATCAACCAAGATCCTTTACTGGTCGTAGAAGCAACATCACAGCTGCTTCCTCGGTTACAGAGTGTGAACATATTTTATTGGCTGAAGGGCAGAAGAGGGTCCATTTTGCTGCTGATAGCACTTCCAAGTCGCAGGGTAATGATAGTATGCTTCATTTATGAACTCCTCTAACTTCACTGCATATGACCATCTTTTCTATTAGACATATCTTGAGCTTTTGCATATTTCATCGACTGAATAATCTGTTTAGTGCTTATCTATCAAACTAAAGGATGTCTTACTGGCTAATCTACTCTGTAAACTAGGTCAGTTTAGTAGTTTGCAGATTATAGTACATACGATATATGCTTTATGCAGGTGTCAATGACCAAACAGTCACTAGAACAGAGCTTTTTATCTCATTTGAATTCACTTACATTGGCAGAAATGGATTGGGATGTAGGCAATCAGATGGAGGCTGTGACTGCTGCTAGTCAAGTCTTGAGAGATCAAAATATCCAAAGCACAGATGTGGATGGTAACGGGAATTCTTCTCTATTGGCAAATAGGACATTAGGAGTTGCAGATCAGATTCACCAATTCAGGAACTTCTTACGGAGTGATTTGAGCCATCCTATGACTCAAGCTTCAGTCGTTGGGTCATCTTGCACTACGACAACATTGATAAACTCCACATCTGCTCCCATGCTAAACTCAACAACCTATTGTTCACAACCTCATCTAACGAGCAATTCTATGGAGTCACTGGGGGAACCTAAACTTAAATCTGAACATCAGATGCAGCCGTCATATCCTTTTCCAAAGCATGAAAACAGATTTTCAGTTGATCAGACTGCTGTGGCAGTAGCTAGTTATACCACTGGAACTGATTCAGAATTTAAGAGACCTAATCTGGCTGAAGGACAAAAGAGTAGTATGCCGATTACAGGTGACATGCCTAAAGATACTTCCCCTCTTGAAGATAACTCAGCCAAAGAATGTGTCACCGATATACAATCAGAAGCTCCCTTGTCAAAAGTTTCATCTTCCAATGTGAAGTTGGAACCTTCTAAGTCTAAAAAGGAAGAAAAAAGCATAGGCAGTAAGGCGCCATCTTCTTCTCGTAAAAAAAATTATGATTCTGATACTTTTTTCAAAGTTAATGGAAAGCATTACCAAAGGCTTGGAAAGATAGGTAGTGGTGGAAGTAGTGAGGTCCACAAAGTCATTGCATCAGATTGCTCAATTTATGCTTTGAAGAAAATCAAGCTTAAAGGTCGTGACTATGCTACTTCATATGGGTTTTGTCAGGAAATTGAGTATTTAAAGAGACTGAAGGGCAAGAACAACATTATTCAACTAATTGACTATGAGGTTTGTACTTTGCATTGGCATTTTAGATTTCTTTCGGAAATGATAAGCTTACTGGGGTTGAACTCTGGCTTATGTTCTAGTTGAAACAATTGAAACCATTCTGTAGCCAACAGGAGGGCAATGGTGGTTGCTCATCAGTGAATATGCTGACAGAAATAGTAACAGCAGTTGGATTTGCCTAGGATTACCTCTAGCCTCTAGGAAAAGCTGTGTAATTTAAAAATGCTTAAAAAGTAAACAACAACTGCCCCTCGATCCCAACTACCTAGGGCCATTGTATGAATTCTCACTATCCATGTCACTCATTCAGACTCGTCTCAATATACAAATCAATAACTTCGGCTTTCTAACACTAGAAGTTCTCCACATTTTCTACTACTGCAGTACGAACTCTAACGAGATTAAAGTCTCCTAATGGATATTGGATCTAAAGTAAGAGTATCTACATGACTAGGCTTTAATCCCAACTAATTGGTATCCCCACTAAGCTTGCATGGATTCCAAGAGATTGTAGTTCTCTTAGGATAATCTCCTTTCATGTGATTTTAGGTTTATCTCATTCCCTTTTAGAACCTTCAATCACCATAGTTTCACACCTCAACCCAGTGCATTTGGAAGTGAACGTAGAACATGATCAAACCATCTCAAGCTACCTTACCTTATACCAAAAGAAGAAAACTTCTCAAGCAACCTTCTCTCTGCTCATTTATCCTCCATGTGTACTTCTGCTGAATTTGATCATTTCTAATCTTGTATGACTGCATATCTATCTTGACATCCATATTTGTGCAACACACATCTTGTGCATATGTTGGATCTTAGAGGCCGAGCATTCATCCCATATAGCATTGTCGGTCTTGCTAGTGTTTTGATAATACTTGATTTTACTTTGGTAGGTATCTTCCTATCACATAACTTTACGATAGAATTTCTCCATTTCAATCATCCTATATTGACTGTGTTACTTACATCTTCGCCTATCATACCATTCTCTTCGAGTCTCAAGCCTAGACTTTGAATTGCTTGCTCTTAGACTCTACAGTCCTGTCTAATCTCCTTACAACTTTACTCTTCTTATGTTGGCTAAACTTGCAGTGCATATATCTAGTCTCTCTGCTACTTATTCACTTGCTTTCTGGAATGCTTCTCCACAGTTCAAGCTAGTTTCATGTGTTAATTGTCTGCTAAACAGAAAAAAGAAAGAAGAAAAAAGCTTTTCTCTAAGTGAAGCAGATCATCCAACATTGAATATCATCCAATAATTCTTCACCATTGGATCGATAAGATTGCTTAGGCATTTGGGAAGTTTATTAGATTATAAAAAAGCTTTTAGCTTAGGGGGAGAAGGTGGCACTCTGGGAACATGTTTTTTGAATTCCTTAACTTCTTAGACTAGTACTTATCAAAGTGAGAACTAGAAAATTCAAGGATGCTAATCTATATCAGTTCCCAAATAACATATCTTCATAGTGTACAAGTTGAATACACCTGGGATTGACCATGTTAAACTTAAACATGCTGGTATTAGAAAGCAAGTTTCAAATAAAGCTATAAATTTTTTTTTCTCATACATCTCATTATTGGTGTACGTTCAAGAAAACTTATACTCCCTCCATTTCGATCTGTATGACACACTTTCTTTATTAGTGCGTTCTAAAAAATGATGTTGGAAACAATTCAACTTTATACTTTTCATTTTACCCTTAATGAGAACGCTTTTATAGCCACATATATGTTATGACCCCGCAAAGCTTTTACCCTTTAAACTTTTAAGATAAAAGTCTTTTTATTTTTCTTTGACTTTGTGCCAAGTCAAACCGCCTCACATAAATTGAAATGGAGTGAGTGGTTAAGTTTTTTGTGCTGCTATATGAATGTCCATCAATCTGGAAATGGAAATTTCCATGTTGAGACTTTGGCAGCTCCATAGGAGAGATGATAACTACACAAGGATGAGAAGATAGAAAAAGAGAAAAAGTACTTCTTTTGAAATTAGTTTATAATGAACACTAGTGCTCCTTATATAGTAATTATGAGCATAAAGTTTCCTAATTCCCAGGATTGAAACTATTATGGCATATATCTTAATGATTTTCTTGACCATAATGTAATCATTAGGAAAATATGTACATAATATTCATGATGATTCTCTTGATTTTAACTCAGAACATTCAGTCTGTAATGTGGTAGTAGCTACAGTTTTAAAAAGCTGATAGACAGATCTCCTTGTCTTGAAGAGTTAAAATCTTAGGGGTTTATTAAACAAAAGCTGGGTTGACACAGAATGATTGATTGTCTCCAGGTATTATTGTGTTTAAATTGCTAACTTAGCTACTCAACCTAAAGTATAGGCTTACCGATAAGGCTAGAATTCCATGTGCCTGTATTTGGTGTTTGAGGTCACTATCTGGGGTTTTCGATATCTGCAGTTTAATTTTTGAGCAAATACTGACGTCCGTTTTGTTGTTAGGTCACAGATAAGAGGTTACTAGATGAAGTCATGAATGGTTCGATGAGTAATAATGAAAGCAGAGTCAAAGAAGACGGATACATATACATGGTTCTCGAATACGGTGAAATTGATTTGGCTCATATGCTGTCTCAAAAATGGAAGGAACTAGATGACTCAGATTCAATTATAGATGAAAACTGGCTTCGATTTTACTGGCAGGTCATTTCCTTCTATTTTTTCGCCTTTAACTGCAGTTAGAAATCATTATGGAGTTGCTGTCGTGACCTAACTTTACTGTGGAGTCCTTGTCCTAAACTTAAGTTGTTCCTTTAATAATTCCAGGTCCTAAATTTTTCCTGTTCTGAGTCAAAGTGAATAAGTTTTACTTTTTTAGCTAACAGGTGTACTTATTTCTTGTTTTATGATAAACCTGTAACCAATTCTTCTATGCCCTTGCATCTATATTACTTTGGCATTCAATATTACTGCCTTTAGTACATACTTTACCCCCTAAACTTGTACGAAAATTCTTTTACAAATCTTTTCGTAGCGACATCCTTATACACAACCCCAACTTGTGAAAAGTGGAACTATTGCTCCCCTAAAACAACATATGGCATGGGCATGGAGAATAAATCAATCAAGATAACAGCGGAAACCTTCTCTCTGAGGCTTTATTTGAGTGCCACGTGTTTAAGACATTCATTTTTCCTTAATTCCCTTTCCTTCCCCATTTTTTACCTGTGAATTCGATGGTTTTCTGAGTTTATTTGATGAAAATTTTTACCTTCCAGAAACTTATGAAAAATTTCCGAGGAAATTCTCTTTCTTTGAATCCCCAGATGCCCTCTATCGATATTTTGGGTCTCTTCCAACATTGTTTATGATTATTCTAGTACCGAAACAGAGGGGCAAATACCAGCCAGAGAAGGGTGGCAAGGAAGGAAGATGATGCTTCATCATCACTACTAAATAAACCCTAATAATCTCACTTAAGTTTCCTTGAAGAGAAAGCATCATCTTGTTATCATATTCACTTTCTTCATCACTATAAAATAAACTCTTTTATAATCACACATCAGAAATTTGTCAAAAGCAAATTTGTTATCCTGGAACGTGCTATGTTCTTCTTCTTCCTGGTCGTCTTTCTTTAATTTCTTGCCATGTGTTTGAAGCTGCAATTCATTTGAGCATTGTGATTCAGAGATGAACTGGTGATGCAGGAGAATATTTTCTGCCATCCATATTAGCTGTAAAGAGAAGTGATTTTCAGTCTGAAATTTTGCGTCGTTGGACTTTGAAACAGAGTTTTGTCGACAATACAGCTTTGCTGTGTTTGAAAAATGTTCAGGCCTTTGGGGTCTATGCATGGAAGTAAATTGACAGGGGATATGGAATAAAGCTCTACTGACTTGGTAATGTGGGCTATTCTGAGGGAAAAACCACCCAGCAGTGAATCAATGTGCATTAATAGCCTTTCCACTTTTCTTAGTTTGTTTGTCTCCTCTTTCTTTTCTTTTTTTAGGAGTTGGGTAAGGGCGATTGAAGGTGTTGGACAATGAAAACTGAAAATTAGGAATGGAAATATCAGCTTGCCTGTGTTGGTTGGAAATGGATGAAGAAAAAGAGAAATAAAGGGGAAATTTTTGCCAAGCAATTGGTAGTTTGCTTTTTAAATATGCTTTTTCTTTTACTTTATGACACATATTGAGCCGTGAGTGGTGCGTGTTGTGGACTTTCGAGAGTGGTGTTCAGAGGATTTTAAACGGATTTTCGTAGAGGATTAATCCATATTTTACCCCTCCATGGACTTTCGTAGGCTGTTCAGAGGATTTGACACGAATCTTACAAATTAAGGTGTAAACGGATGCTTGCAAAGAAAAGGTGTGTAAAAGGAATTTCCATGGAGGGGTAAGATATGTGTTAAGCCAGTATTAATTTATGTTTGACTTCAATATACATCATTATGGTACTTCCAGTTTAAGTATTTAATTCTGGAGCAATTAGGATTACAGCTCTCGTTCGGTTGGTGTGCAATTCAAGTTGCTCAATCTGTAATTCATCTTACGCTTTTAAAGATTTATAACATTTCATCGTTCACATCTCATGCCTGCATATTGATATAAATGTGCATTTTAGGAGGACACAAGATTCTAGGGCCTCATTAGAAAGATGTAACAATCTCAGAGGGGTAAGTCGACTCATTTGCGAATACCTTTTACGCGCTGTTCTTTGCTAATAGAGTTTTTAGCATATATTCA
This sequence comes from Nicotiana knightiana, assembly GCA_005239525.1. Classification (NCBI taxonomy): domain Eukaryota; kingdom Viridiplantae; phylum Streptophyta; class Magnoliopsida; order Solanales; family Solanaceae; genus Nicotiana; species Nicotiana knightiana. The sequence continues at coordinate 30,169 of ML394890.1, read as the reverse complement.
TGAAGGTCAAAACCGACGGGATCCAAAATACCTTTCTCGGCTTTTGGCGAAGATAAAATACTGTTCCAAGTTGTCTTATTGGGAATGTGCTTGTGATGACCATTCTCAGTATTATGTCTTGAGCTCTTGAACCTCAACGTTCTTTAGCACTCCTTCAAAATGAATGGTGGAAAGTTGATCCTTTCCCCATTTACTCTGTTCTATCAATTTTACGGTGTATGCATTTCCATATTCAACTTAAATTCACAAACCTAGAGACAGACCTAGGGCAAAAACAGTCCAATTTGGGAGTCTGTTCCTGTATGTCATAAGCAAATGCTATAAACAACAGAACAATGGAACTTTTGTCAGTTGCTTTTCAAAAAATTGAGATCATCGCTTTTTCTATCTCAATCTGCAAACCTTTTTGGTTTATGGTTTTTATTGGTGCTGAAAGAAAATCGTTCAATACCCACCTCTATACCTAGCTCATTCATTGTTATTATTATTATTATTATTATTATTGTTGTTGTTGTTGTTGTTGTTGTTGTTGTTGTCCTTGTTTTCTAAAGTTCTGCCCTCAACAAAAGCTTATAAATCAAAGTAAGACCAATACTTATTCTCATTTTCTACTGTTCTATGTTGTACATTATGTGGTTTTGTGGTGGTAAAAGTTTAATATTTTTGGATTCCACTCAAAAGTTCTGAACATACTTTGCAGCAAATACTTCTTGCTGTTAACACCATACATGAGGAACGGATAGTCCACTCGGACCTAAAGCCAGCTAATTTCCTTCTTGTCAGAGGCTCACTAAAGCTGATTGATTTTGGTATAGCGAAGGCTATAATGAGTGACACAACCAACATCCAACGTGATTCGCAGGTATTTCACTCTTTTGCTTTATGATTTACATGGAATGCATCTGATTGCCTCACCCCGGCAGCTAAAAGAAATAAGTGTACTTCCAAAAGGAAGATAAAAATATGGTTATCAGCAATGTCAACTTCATCCTTGCTTTCTTAGTGGATGTTAATTCTTATACAGGTGGGTACTTTAAGCTACATGTCCCCTGAAGCCTTTATGTGTAATGAGACGGATGCAAATGGCAATACCATTAAGTGTGGTCGGCCGTCAGATATCTGGTCGTTAGGATGTATCCTTTACCAAATGGTTTATGGGAGAACACCCTTTGCAGAATACAAAACTTTCTGGGCGAAATTCAAAGTTATAACAGATCCAAACCATGAAATCACATATGAACCTTTGTCCAACCCCTGGCTGCTTGATCTTATGAAGAAGTGTCTAGCATGGGACCGAAATGAAAGATGGAGGATTCCTCAACTACTCCAACATCCTTTCCTTGTTCCCCCTGTTCCACCACAGTTACCTGCTCCTCTGGAGCAAAGCTGTACACTGCTTCAGTTAATTGCTAAATCATGTGAAAATGATGGAAAGGCATCGATGCTATGTATGCAACTCCGCAATTTACTAGTGCACCCCAGTCAAATATCTCATGAGGCATTACCTGTATGCCAATACCAGAAGTTGCTTTGTGATGTGTCAGCACTCTGTCTTCAACTCCAAAATCAGTTGGGAAACACAGAAAGAGGCACAAAGATGTAATGTGAAAGATGATTTACGCATTAAGCCTTCTTTGGTCCTAGGTCTTCATCTTTGAAGCCTTCTACCGAGTTACCGCTGTTTATGCTAAAACTATTCGAAACAATGTGGCGAGTGCCACCTGGTTTTGATTTCCTGTAGTGTCTTGCAGATAATAGGTGAAGATCTGTTGTAACTTTGCCCAGGAAAGGACTCCTATGTGTGTGCACGTGTTGGTAAAATGTTCTGCAAAATGTATAATGCCATTTTCATCTGAAGTGATGCTCACTGGTCAGGCTAATTTATACTTCAGGTTTTTAGTCTTTTTAGCTCAGAAATCGTGTTAAAATATCGAATAGAATTGAGAGATGTAGAAATGAACAAGTCATTTGGATAGAGATGGCTGCAATATCAACAAACTTGTAAAAAAAGTTAATTTTCTTATTGTTTATATCCATGGTATCTTTCTTGATTCTCCTTCAGTAGTGGATTTGAGATGCAACATTATCTATTCTTCAATAGCTTCACTTCCTTACATTAGAGTTGGGAGAGCATACATCTTTCTTTTTTTAATTAGTGTATGGTCTCTTTATTAGGATTACTATATGTTACCTGCAGCAAGATATGGTCTCATGCGTTCAAATGCATTTTGTAACAATTTTCTATTCAATAACATAATCCAACTATAGCTCCAATGTTGGGACTATGGGTATCCCAGGAAAAAGAAATAAAGCATTTGCATCATAGTGTTGATTCATGGCATGAGATGAAATTTAATGTGATTAGTGAGAATTCATATTCTGACCCCAACTTGTTTGGGTGCACACCGTTTCTTGGTTTGCTTTTGCATTATTTTGTTTCTGTTTTCAGTTTTTGATTTAAAAGAAAAAATCATCCAATTCGAGCCAAAGTAAATTTGGTTTGGTTCGGTTTTTTTTTTTCGGTTTGATTTTTTGGTTATTCGGTTATATCATATACTCCTATTTCAATTTGTTTGAACCTTTCGAAGTACGAGGGTCAAATTAATTAAATCCTTATATAAATTTGGACTTAAATTCTTTAACTTTTTTGAAATAAAATTTAAGAAACTACAAGAAGTTCTACAAGTCAATTTAACAATTCAAAATATTCAAATATTATTTGCGAAAAACATGGTTAAGAGAAACCTTATTTGATTCCCCAAGTAGCAAAATATTCACTGAGAGAGTAAGATAATATGGATCTAATATAATCGAATAGTTATATTAATAACTATTTACAAAGAATGAGAAGTATTCATGTCAAATCTGTTAATATATTTTCAAAATTCAATTTCATATGATTGAAATAGCTACTATTGATAAGATTATTATACATATTTTGATGAGAGGAGCCAAACATTTCTACTCTCCTATAAAGCATAATGATGCAACAGCCAACAACAATGAGCTTGCACGCCCAATATTATAAATTAGTAGTGGAAGCACGGGCCCAATAGGACATATTGTTCTATAGGGAAGAAGTGAAAGATTACTGGGGTTTTTGCATCCGTACCCATTTTTTGTGCTACGTTTTAACTTATACCTGTTTTGTAAAAAAATTGCATCCGTACCTGCTTTTGCGCATAACTTCAGCATGCGGGGCTGAAGTAGCAAAGGCAATCACGCAAAACTTCAGCATAGTAGACGGGCCTGAAGTAGCTTGCGAACTTCAGCTCTAGTAAATGGGTAACTTCAGCTCTAGAGCTGAAGTTTTTGTCTTTGTAAATGGGGAACTTCAGCATACGGGGTTGAAGTTCCCCAGTTTACAAAGACAAAACTTCTAGAGCTGAAGTTTTGTCTTTATAACTGGCGAACTTCAGCTTAACTGGTGAACTGCAGCTCAGCGAGGGAAAGGGGAGCTGAAGTTATTTAAAAAGTGGGTATAAGTTAAAATTTTTAAAAAAAGCGGGTATAGGTTAAACGGGGGCGACCAAATAGAGTGCCCGCGCAATTTTTACAAGATTACTTTGCCCCGACTCCTTGCATGAAGAATACTCCTTACTGAAAGGAGAAAGATGTAATAACTTAGAGCAGTATGTACAATTACAAATTAATAATTTGGTAATTGAGAAATTTGCAGTTTAAGAGTATTAATTGAAACTTCATGAGTTGACTTAAAAACTGCTATTTGCAGTTCTACAGAATGTCAAACAGTTGCCATCTCAATTCAAGAATGAAGTCAAACAGGAAACAAATTAACAATAGACGCAATCATTAACAAGAAAAAGCTAAATGAAAATGAAAACAGTGAATGAAGCTAATTCAACTCAATTCATTACAGTTGGAACCCTTGATTCACAATCTCCTATCCTTGACAATCACACACTAAACCATAGAATTAGGATTGCTACTTTTACTCTACCTTGAATTTAAACAAATACCTCAGCCCCGCAAATACTTTTACTCCTATCCAAACAAATACCTCAGCCCCGCCCCCGCAATCCACAAAATAACATTCATGTCGCTGATATATGAAAGCTCAAAGTTTCTGGCATGGGTAAACAAAAGCATAAATTCAGTTCGAAACAACTATAGATTCTACATGTGCCTTATTTTATTTTTCTTATATTTCAATTCATTTGATTGTATGCTCTCGCACATCTTGAAAATTGAGGAAAGAGCACATGGAGAGGAAGAATTAAGTAATGAACTTCAGACAAATTATTTTTTTCATTCACACAAGCTAGATTCACATTTACCCCCACCAAGAGGGTGTTTGGTTAAGCTTATAAGCTGGTCAAACTAGCTTATAATTACTTTTCGGCTTATTCACGCGTTTGGTAAAGTTAAAAGTGCTTATAAGTCAGAAATAAGCCAAAAACCATAAGCTGATCACCTCCAGCTTATAAATTTTTAGCTTATAAGCCCTTAAGTTTGACCAAAATTTTTACTATTTTATCCTTAAAATATTCCTTTTTAGAACAAAACTTTTACATTGATACTCACTGCCTCAAGTACTATTTCGACCTAACCCGCTCCCCTTCCCCTGCCTCTTCAAGTCTACAATTCTCATTGGCTATGTAAGATAAACAAATTCTTTTTTTTCATTTATATCTATGTGATTGTGTATTAATCTTTCAACTCTATGTAATAAATGAGGACATATCAATTTTTGGTGTATCAATGTTTGTTTCTCTTCAAATATTGTCCTATTTAGGTTTATTTTTTAATGAGAAACTTTTATCAATTTATTAATTATTACAACTTATGATTATATGCTTGTCATAAAACAAATTATATTTATCATAATCACACTTGTATTTAAAATAAAATGACAAATAGAATATTTTGTATTTGGATCGATTTGGAATCAAAATTTTTGAAGAAATTACGTCCTTATAAGTGCAAACAGTTCTAAGGTTATAAAGTCATTTTAACAGAAAAAGAGTTGATCAACACTTTTTTATTAAATACTGCAACAACTTATTATTAATTTCATCACTTGTATCCAAACATGTAACTGCTTATTTATTAAATCAATTTCAACACTAAAAAGTGTTTTTCAGCACCTAATGCTTATAAGCTATTTCAAATAAGCTAATCCAAACGGGCTCTAAATCTTTTTGATACCAAATTCTTTCATCTCAGATATACTCAACTTATTCAGATTCTTTTTTACAAATCATCCATAGCTTCCCCTTTTTCTATATAACAAAATTCAAACATGGGACGCTCGTGGAAGATTGACAGGAGTAGAGTTAAAAAAGAGAGTTATTTAAAGATACAGATTACAAGGGCACAGACTCTTTTGCTAAGAGCATTACCTTTCTAATTGTGGAAAGGGTGGGGCAGGAGTTTTTTGGGAGGGGGGAGGGGTGTATAAGACAATGTTTTACAGTTCAAATTATACAATGTTGTGACGATTAAAATCTGGAAGGCATTTGTGATAGGTTAGTGCTTCGTTTCTTAGCTTAGTGGGTTGCTTTGCTAGTTGTATACGGCTGGAATCGGGCCTATTCGATTTTGCTGATTAATCGAGACCGGAGTGATGGATCCAAGATCGACCCCATTATAGATCAAACCGAGGTATGAGGGTAAGATATTAAGTTCGGGATTCGAGGTACCTGTAAAGATCGAGACCAAACGAGATAGACATCGAGCAAGACCGAAGATAGCATAATAACAAAAATGCGAGATATTCGTGACTGGTCGAAGATCATGGCGAGAATCTCGAATCGATCAAATTAAGAACGGTTAATTAGCTAATCATGGGATTTCCTTTTGTAATTAGAGTTGTACCATAAGTAGAATTCCTCTACTATATAAAGAGGGGTTCTAATCATTTGTAACACACATTATTCTCGCATATCAAAGCAATACAACACTCGTTCTCTCTAAAATTCTCTTGTTCATCAGCTTGTCTTATACTTTACTATTTTGGTATCAGCCAGTTCGAGCGCTCCCAAGCTTGAGGGCTGAATTACATTTCAACATTGGTTTGTTTTACTTTATTGTTAATTTCTATTATTAATCATCATATTTCAATTGGTATTAGGTGAAATCACGTGTCCTTAAACTCACTTATAAGTTTAATTGTTATCTGATTTTAAGGGTAAACAGTTTGGCGCCCACCGTGGTGCTAAGAAAAATAGTGATTGCTTAATACTAATTCTGATAACACACACTACTTTACGCTTGTTCTCGTAAGTATTTTTGATTTCAGGATCAACATGTCAAACTCACAAGCAGTACCCACACACGCCGATAACGACCTCGGTTTCCATGGGGAAAATGACAATGTAGTCGCCCTAAGGATCAAAGTACCTCAAGTTGGCGTCGAGGGAGTACCAGTTGCAGATCCTATCGACGTCAGCTCCCACATCGCCCTAAATGCTAATTTGGGCGTCGACCCCGGAAACAACGTCCGCAGAGAAGCTCGACCAACCGGTCAAGATGCACAAGGTGGCGAAGACGGCGGAGTTAGCCTTCGATTGATATTTGAAATGCTGCAAGCTCAACATGCTTCCATAGCGCAAATGCAAAGCTAGAACCGGGCTCCAAGTAGAGCTGAACCTGAGCTCTCACTTGAAGTTGTTCACAGAATCGAACCAGTACCGGAGAGATCGAATGCCAATGAATCGGGGACTGACCCCTCCATCATGAAAATGCTCGAGGAGCTCACAAAGCGAATCGAATTAGGAGAAAAGAGGATCTAGGCTAATGACAAAAAGGTAGAAACATACAACTCCGAAGTCGACCAAATACCAGGGGCACCATCAATTCTCTTAAGGGTTTGGATTCGAAGAAGTTCCTACAGAAGCCTTTCCCCCCAAGTGCGGCTCCAAAGCCCATCCCGAAGAAATTCCGCTGCCAGAAATTCCCAAGTATAATCGGACCACCGACCCTAATGAGCATGTCACTTCTTCTACAAACGCGATAAAGGGAAATGACTTAGAGGATGATGAGATTGAGTCTGTTCTGCTAAAGAAGTTTGGAGAAACTTTATCGAAGGGTGCGATGATATGGTACCACAACCTGCCACCAAATTCCATTGATTCATTCGCCATGCTTACAGATTCCTTCGTCAAGGCGCACGCCGGAGCAATAAAGGTCGCGTAGGAAGTCGGACCTCTTCAAAGTGAAGAAAAAGGACAACGAAATATTAAGGGAATTCGTATCTCGGTTCCAGATAGAACGCATGGACCTACCCCTGGTCACAAATGATCGGGTTGTCCAAGCCTTTACTCAAGGTTTGAATGAACGAAGTTCGGTAGCATTACGACATCTAAAGCAGAACTTAATTGAGTATCCAGCGGTGACCTGGGCCGATGTGCATAATCGGTACCAGTCAAAGATCAGGGTCGGGGACGATCAGTTGGGGACCCCTTCCGATTCCCTTTATCCAAACATGCCCGTCAGCTGAGTTCAAAGGTATATCGACAGAGACCCCGATCGAACAGAGATCAGTATCAACCATATGACACAGATCGTATAAATAGTGGACCAGGGCGGAACCTCGTTCGAAATGAAAGGAATGATCGAGGCAGAGCTCCCGAGGTCTCATGAGTAAGAGTGGCTTCGATAAACATGTCGAGCCCACAGAAGCACCACGACTATCAGAATACATCTTCAATATCACCGCATCAGGTATTGTATCAGCCATTGAGTGAATCAAGGATACTAGCCGGCCTAGACCCCTACAGATCGATTTGTCACAAAGGAAATCTAATCAAATATGCAAATACCATGGAACTCATGTTCATAGAATCGAAGACTGCAGATAGCTAAGGGAGGAGGTAGCCCGTCTATTCAACGAGGGTTACCTTCGAGAATTCTTGAGCGACCGAGCTAAAAATCATTTTAGAGACAGGGACGCAAAAAGGAAGAACGAACAGGAAGAACCACATCAAGTGATTCACATGATCGTTGGTGGGGGCGATATTCCACAGGAACCCGTGTTCAAGTGCACCACGATGTCGATTACCAAGGAAAAGCGAACTCGGGGCTATGTTCCAAAAGGGACCTTGTCTTTCAATGACGAGGAAGCAGAAGGGATTTCACAACCCCTCAACGATGCATTGGTAATTTCTATTCTTATGAATAAAATTCAGGTTAAACATGTTTTAATTGATCCAGGAAGCTCGACCAACATTATTAGGTCGAGGGTCGTGGAGCAACTCGGCTTGCAGGATTAGATTGTGCCCGCAGCTCGAGTCCTTAATGGTTTCAACATGGCAAGTGAAACTACTAAAAGTGAAATCATCTTGTCAGTAAATGTAGCCGGGACCATTCAAGAAAAAAAATCCATGTGATCGAGGGCGTTATGAGATACAACGCGCTGCTCGGGAGACCCGAGATTCATAACATGAGGGCGGTCTCCTCAACCCTTTACCAAGTCCTGAAATTCCCAACACCGGATGGAGTAAAAACAGTGTATGGGGAACAACATGCTGCAAAGAGATGTTCACGGTCGATGAAGTAATACCGGTATCGGCACCTTCATCAACAAAGGGATCAGAGTCAAAAGGAAAGCATGAGGCCAAATAGCAACCACAGGTACCCGCCTTGACCCTACCGGAGGAGCAGGGGGAGAACGAGGATGACGAACATTGGACCCCCCGATCCTTCATAATTCTCGATGACTCTGAGCCACAAAATCAACGGTCAAAGAGCTGGAGCAAGTCATACTGATCGAGTATCTTCCCGAGTGAAAGGTATACCTGGGCACGGGATTAACCCCCGAGCTCGGGAAAAAACTCATTAAATTCCTTATAGATAATATGGATTGCTTTGCTTGGTTCCACCTTGATATGACAGGGATCCCACTGGAGATCACTACCCATTGATTGAGTTTGGACCCGAAGTTTCGTCCAGTAAAGCAAAAGAGAAGGCCCCAGTCCGAGGTTAAACACGCATTCATCAAGGACGAGGTAACCAAACTTCTCAAAATAGGGTCCATTCGGGAATTTAAATATCCCGAGTGGTTAGCAAACGTATTCGTAGTCCCTAAAAAGGGCAATAAACTTGGGATGTGCGTAAACTATAAGGACCTAAACAAAGAATGCCCTAAGGACTCTTTTCCTTTGCCAAATATCGATCGTATGATCAATGCCACGACCGGCCATGAGATTCTCAGTTTTCTCAATGCCTAATCCAGGTAACCAAATACAAATGAACCTGGAGGGTCAGGAAAAGACTTTGTTTATCACTAAGTACGGTACCTATTGTTATAACGTAATGTCGTTCGAACTAAAAAATGCTGGTGCGACTTACTAACACCTAGTAAATCGAATGTTCGAAGAACAAATAGGGAAATCGATGGAAGTTTATATCGATGACATGCTAGTTAATTCCCTGTGCGCAGAGGACCATTTGAAACATTTGCAGGAGACCTTCGACATACTAAGAAAGTACAACATGAAGCTCAACCCGGAGAAGTGTGCATTCGGGGTCGGCTCGGGGAAGTTCTTCGACTTCATGGTATCAAACCGGGGCATCGAGATCAACCCCGATAAAATCAAGGCCATCAAAGATATCACGGTCATGGATAATGTTAAGGTCGTACAAAGGTTAGCAGGGCGCATAACTGCCCTAGACCGATTTATTTCGAGGTCCTTAGATAGAAGTCACCGATTCTTCTCACTGCTAAGAAGAAGAGCAATTTTGCATAGACCCCGGAATGCCAACAATCCTTGGAAGAACTAAAATGGTACCTATCGATCCCACCACTTCTTCACACTCCGAAAGCAGACGAGCAACTTTACTTATACTTAGCAGTCTCGAAAATCGCGGTAAGTGGGGTCCTAGTTCAAGAAGATCAAGGTATGCAATTTTTTGTCTACTATGTTAGTCGGACCTTAAGTGAGGCCGATACCCATACTTAGAAAAATTAACGCTTGCTTTAATAAGCGCCTCTAGGAAATTAAAACCATATTTTCAATGTCACCCAATTTGTATAATGACTACCTATCCCCTTCGCAATGTTTTGCATAAGCCTGAACTCTCGGGTCGATTGGCCAAATGGGTCGTCAAGGTCAGTAGGTATGATATCGAGTATCAACCCCGAATGGCCTAAATCTCAAATTTTAGCAGACTTTGTGGTGAGACTTCACGCCAGCCCTCGTACCCGAGGTCGAAAAGGAATTATTACTAAAGTCGGGTACATCTTTGGGGGTATGGACCCTTTTCACTGATGGCGCTTCGAACTTGAAGGGGTCCAGGCTGGGCATCGTTTTGAAGTTGCCCACAGGTAATACAATTAGACAATCTATCAAAACTTCGAAATTAACTAACAATGAAGCCGAGTATGAGGCCATGGTTGCAGGTCTCGAGCTAGCTAAGAGTTCGGGAGCATGGGTCATCGAGGCCAAATGTGACTCCTTACTTGTGGTAAACCAAGTCAACATAACTTTCGAGGTTCGGGAAGACCGAATGCAGAGGTACTTGGACAAACTACAATTGGCTCTACATACATTTAAAGAATGGACCCTACAACACGTACCTCAGGAACAAAACAACGAGGTCGATGCCCTTACAAACTTGGGATCATCGGTCGAGGACACGAACTTAGCTCGGGGACTGTCGTACAACTTTCGAGGTTAGTGATCGAAGAAGGCCACGCCAAAATAAACTCTACAAGTTTGACTTGGGATTGGAGCAATAAATATATCGAGTACCTAAAGAACGGAAAGCTTCCATCTGATCCTAAGGAATCGAGGACTCTACGCACAAAGGCAACACGATCCGTATTGGCCGAGGATGGAACACTGTATAGGAGAATGTTCGATGGACCATTGGCGATATGTTTGGGACCAGGAGACACCGACTACGTCCTACGAGAGATTCACGAAGGCACTTGTGGAAACCACTCCGGTGCCGAGTCATTGGTTCATAAGGTTATCAGAGCAGGATACTATTGGGCCGATATGGAAAAGGATACAAAAGAGTTCGTTTGAAAGTGAGACAAATGTCAAAGGTATGCGCCAATGATTCATTAGCCCGGGAGAAACTTCACTCGGTGTTATCCCTATGGTCATTCATGAAATGGGGATGGACATCGTCGGCCCTCTCCCATCAACCCCTGGTAAAGTTTAATTTATCTTGTTTATGACTGAGTATTTTTCTAATTGGGTTGAAGCACAACCTTTCGAGAAAGTCAGAGAAAAAGAATTCATAGACTTCATTTAGGACCACATTATATGCCGATTTGGGATGCCTTCCGAGATTGTGTGCAATAATGGAAAGAAGTTCATCGAGCAACAAAGTGACAAAATTTCTCGAGGATCACAAGATTAAGAGGATTCTATCAACACCATATCATCCCAGTAGGAACGGAAAAGCCAAGTCAACAAACAAGACCATCATTCAAAATCTGAAGAAAAGATTGACCGATGCTAAGGGGAAATGGAAAGAAATCCTACCCGAGGTCCTTTGGGCGTACCACACGACATCAAAATCCAGTATAGGGCAACATCGTTCTCTTTAGTATATGGTGCTGAAGCTCTTATCCCGGTCGAAGTCAGGGAACCTAACATCAGGTTTCGATATGCAACGGAAGAATCAAATCACGAAGCTATGAGTACAAGCCTCGAATTGTTGGATGAAAGACGAGAATCCTCCCTCGTTTGAATGGCCGTACAGAAACAGCGGATCGAAAGGTATTACAATCGAAGAGCCAATCTTTGACACTTTAAAATCGGGGACTTATTTCTGAGGAAAGTCACCCTCAACACTCGAAACCCGAATGAAGGAAAACTTGGCCCAAACTGTGAGGGACCATATTAGGTCCTCAACATCATCGGAAAAGGAACCTACAAGCTTGGAATGATGAACGGCGAGCAACTACCAAACAATTGGAACATATCACTTCTCAAACGATATTACTGCTAAGCTACGACCTTCTCCATTTTCATTTATGTTTTAAATTAACCAATTGCAGGTGTTCGATCGAGGACGTCGATGGATCCTTCAACACGAAGTCCGTAGGTCTGAAAGCACGCGTTGCACTCTTTTTCCCTTAGACCGGCTTTTGTCCCAAATGAGTTTTTCCGGCGAGGTTTTTAATGAGACAACCATTGTTCGTTCTAACTTAGAGCAATTCAACAGTATCTGAGGCTTCTTTACAATCAGCCTCGAATGCTGGGGGCATCACCCTCTAATGTCAACTTTGTTGCAAGGAAAGTACTTCGTATCAACAGGGTCTTGATAGGTAAATTTTGTAAGGACCAAACGACCGAATGAGCCGTGCCTATGTAAGTTACTCGAGCCCTAGCATCAAACATGTACGTATGTATAATCATCTATTAAGAGAAGTATTTTTCCTTGCCAAATATTTCATGCCTTAGAAAAATTTTACTTTACAATTTCATACTCTTGATCTATTGTGTAAACAGGCTTAAGGGCCGATCTCAACTGAAGTTCGAAACAATTAACCCAACACTCGGGACTTCCGTCCAAAAAATAGACGAGATCGAATTATTGAAACCTCGAGATCATAAGACCTTAAAAAGGAAACCCTCGAGTTTTATAGGCCACAACCACCTCATTCGGGTACTTCCCTACTCGGGGACTAACATACTTCGAGCAAGCTCGAAGTGAAACGTGAAAATAAGCCTAAGAGGCAAATCCCAAATAAAAGGCCACGGCCGAATTAAGAAGGTTCGGAGACGTCCGAATTCCATAATAAAATAGGCCTTCGAATATCTTCACAAATTGGTTAAAAAGGCTACCCTCGGCAAAATTACAAAGGGGTTTCGATAACATCGACCCTCAAAAACCCTAGGGGGTACCGAATTGTTCGAACTCTCGAACAAATTCTTTATTTCATGCTAAGGCATTACGAAACAAAGGGTTTCGATAATATTGACCCTCGAAAACCCTAATGGGTACAAATTTGTTCGAACTCTCGAAAAAATTCCTTATCTCATGCTAAGGCATAACAAATTTTTATATGATTAACTTTTTTAAGCCGAAAGGGGAAAAAAACCATTCTTTTTATAAAAGGCCACATCGGCCTAATACAAAAGCCTAAGGGTCATTTTTATTTTTAAGTTCGAGAAATCATCCTCACTCAACTAAAAACTAAGGGTTATCCTACTTCGAGTTCGAGAAAGTACTCACTCGACACCAGTTCAATTTCGGTCAAAATACCTAAAACTTCGAACCAACGAATAATATTTCATAAGGCATGGATAAAGTGAAATTCTGTAAGGCAGAAACAAGGCAAAGTCTCACGAGACAAGATAGAAAGAAAGGACAATTTCTTATCTATATATATCAAAATCATTTACAAGGATGACATGGCCCGATCGAGGTTCTATACAAAATTCAAAATGAAAAAATCCTAAAGTTCCTAACTATCTTCGAGGGTAGCTTCTATCACTCTTGGACCCGCTCTCATCATCATCATCGGAGGAAGCCAGTGTCTTAGCATCAGCTTTGAGCTCTTTGGTATTTTTTATCTCATCAGTAAGATCGAAGCCTCGAGCATGAATCTCCTCGAGGTTTTCCCTCCGATATTGGCACTTGGCGAGCTCGACAACCCAATGTGCTCGATTTTGGGCAGCCTCGGCAGTTTTCTTTGCTTGGTCTTGAGCAGCTTCAGCATCAGACCGGTAGACGGTCACAATCGCCTTTGCATCGGCCTTGGCCTTTTCAGCCTCAGATTTAACCTTTGCGAGTTCGGTGGCCAACCGAGCTTCGAGCTCCTCAATTTTCTTGGCCTTTGCCAAGCTCTTCTTCTTCATGCCCTGAAGCTGAATTTTAGCCGATGACAGCTGGGCTCGAGCAGCCTCTTTCTTTGAGGCAAAGGGTCCATATTTTGCTTCCATCCCAAAGTCTCCACCTTCACCTTCACCGTATCGACCTCTTCACAAAACTGCTCAATTATCTCGAGCTTCTGCTGTGTGAGATTGAATTGGTAGCCATCGTTCCCGAACCAATGCCACGAGCTTCTAAGATTTTTATTACGTGCTCAATCAGGTCGGTTTGTTCTTCATGAGCCGCGGATAACTCAACTCGGAGGTCCTTTATCTCTTCTTCTTTCTGCCCACTGAGAAGTTTAAGGGCATTCCTCTCCTCGGTAAGCCTTTGAATGTCAGTCTCATACCGACTCAGCTCGAGACCTAGAAAATGCTTCATGATGAAGCACCGAGGCCTACACAGAATAAAAAAATAAATTAGACAAAGAATAAAAATACAAGTATGATATCAATAAGGGAAGTTAAGGCTTACCCGATTCAAGGCTTGTTGTGCCTCATTGAAAAGACACAGAGCCTCCACTTCGTCCATTAGGGCCTGGTCTTCCTCCGTGACCATACCCCGAAGATAACTGGCCACCCTACGGGGTCGGAAAAAATCCGTGCATCCCCGGAATGGAGATGATGATTGTCCATTTTGTCCCAGGACAGACGCTATGGGCCGGGAACTGATTGGTCAATTTGAAGCTCGAGGAGGTCCCACCTGGATCCTTCCTCGGTATTTATAAATCACTCAGGCTGGCAGCATTCTCGATTCTGGTAAAATAACCACGGAAGGGATCCTCCCCTCCATGGGCTCCTTCTACATCGAGAGTCTTCATGGCTTGGGCCTCCCAGATTATCTCCTCGAAAAATGAAGGGAGGGACAATGAGTCTCCAATTTCTATTATCCCAAGTGGGTCTCTTGGGGCATTCTTTCCATCTCGGGGAGCCTCGAGACTGACCACGACGGTCGATTCTGCTACTTTTTTGCCTCGAGATGAGGCATCTTCAGCCTTTTCCAACTCGGGGACTCCACCCGAGTCTCCTCCCGAAGCCCCGTCAGCTCGGGGCAGAATGGGTTTGGCTCCTATCGGCTTGACAGTTTTTTGAGCCTCACTGATTATCTTTACTCGGGCCACCAGCCTGGAGCCGGCGTCTTCTTCTTCTTCTTCTTCTTCTTCTTCCTTTCTTAGGAGTCGAAGTGTCTCCGCAGGCAGGGGGACGGTATCCTTTTTCGGCTTACGAGCCACTCTTTTCTTGGGCTCTGGATCCTCGGAGGTTGAGCTCCTTTTTCTCTTTGTCTCCTTCACCGGCTTCGGGACTAGAATTGAAGTCTCTTCCTCACCAGATGGAGGCCTTATGACTGCATCTTTGTTGAGACCTGCAGGAAAAGAAATTGAGTAATTATGGGAAGAATGTTTTAACAAAATCATCAAATACTTGAAAGGGGCTTACTATGATTTTTGGATTCCTATCGACCTTTCAATAAGTCGCGCCATGCGCGTTCAACATACGTTGAGGTTGAGACTAGATCCTTGACCCATCTCTCAAGGTTAGGGATGGAACCGAGCATCCATGCAACGGCTACATTGAAAAAGAACATCGATAAGAGAAAGCGGAGAAGCAAAGTAACAAATAGAAACTAATAATGGGATCGTACTTACGTTTCATATTCCACCTCTCGGGGAATGGCATCTTCTCGGCTGGAATCGGTCCGAGGTCTTCACCCTGACGAATCGACCCATCCAACCTCGATCCTTGTCCTCGTCTATGCTGGAGATAAAAACTTTGGTGGCTCGACGCTGGAGATTTATTAACCCACCTCGGTAAAGCCGGGGGCTGTATAACCTGATGAGGTGGTCGAGGGTGAAGGGGAGCCCGTCGACCTTGCTCGAAACAAATCGGAACAATATGACGATCCTTCAGAAGGAGGGATGAATCTGACGGAGGGTCACCTGGTACTTTTTGCCGAAGTCCATGATGATTGGGTCGAGGGGACCCAACGTGAAATAGTAAGTGTAAACACTCAAGAACCCTTCCACGTGGGTGGTGATATCTTTCTCTGGGGCCGGTATCATGACCTCTTTGTTCAGCCAGTTGCACTCCTTCACTTTTTTGAGAAGATTCTTGGGTATCGATATGTATCTCGATAACGGTTTGCAACGACTTGGGACCGAAGAGGTTTTCTCGATCTTGAAATCAGAGCTAATAATACAGCCTCCTGGAATACATTCCTCAAGGCGGGGTTCTACCGGTGTTTCCTCGCCGACCGATTGAGAGGATGAAGGGTTTTCTTTTTGAGGCACAGTTTTGACGTCTTCGCCATCTGATTTGAGTTTAAAGAAAAAGGAAGATAATGAGATTTGGTGTTTTGAGAAAGGGTTAACAATGAAACTTGAAGATTTGCAGATAGAAGGACTTGAAAGATGCATAAAACTTTGGAGGTTAGAAGAGATTGAAGTTAAAGTTTGAATCAATTGGAAAAAGGCCTATTTATGGGTTTCACGGCGACGATTCGAAACCACTAGTGGCCGGCTACCAACTGACACGCATTAAATACCTGGGGAACTGTATCGACGGGATGTTTCGATCACTTCTGTCGCTTATGTCACGGTGATGATGTCATGTGGCGTCATGACAAAATCGGGGTAAAAGTTTGAAGATTCAATTTGTTTCTTGTCATTACACTACAAGAAATGAGGGGACTATTTGTATACGGTTGAAATCGGGTCCATCCAATTTTGCTGATTAATCGAGACTGGGGTGATGGATCCAAGATCGCTCCCGTAATAGATCAGACCGAGGTATGAGGGTAAGATACCAAGTTCGGGATTCGAGGTACCTGTCGAGATCGAGACCAAATAAGATAGACATCGAGCAAGAATGAAGATATCATAATAACAGAAAGTCGAGATATCCGTGACTGGTCGAAGATCATGGCGGGAGTCTCGGATCAGATCAAATCAAGAACGGTTAATTAGCTAATCATGTGATTTCCTTTTGTAATTAGAGTTGTACCATACGTATAATTCCTCTACTATAGAAAGAGGGGTTCTAATCATTTGTAACACAAATTATTCTAGCATATCAAAGCAATACAACACTCTTTCTCTCGAAAATTCTCTTGTTCATCAGCATGTCTTATACTTTACTATTTTGGCATCACACAATCACGTTTGGGGAAGCTGTGTACCGTACAACCCTCTTTGAACTGTTCATAATATCCCCCCTATTCTCTTGGTTCCGTGGGTGTTTGTGTGTTTTGCAGGTATCACTTTTGGCTATTTGGCGGAGGTAGAGAGGTGCACACGCACAAGTAGTAGAGCAGCAGCTATACGCCGGGTTCCGCAGCATCGGGAGTATACCAAGTCGAATGTTCTAGGTTCTATTCGCGAGAATTGGTAGCTCCTGCCTCCTGTTTATCTGTCTTATGTGTTAATTAATTTGTTGTCGTAGTATTTAATATTAGTATAGTGAGTCTAGTAGTGGTCTTGTAGTTACTATTTGCTCCCTTTGTTGTTCTGTGTGGTGTTTTTTTTTCTTTTTCATTTTAGACCTTCGTAGGTATAGAGACTGTGATTTATAAGACAGAGTAGGGTCATGTCCTCGGGGAGGTCGGGTGGTAGGGAGGGGGGTTGGGCAAGGGCTAGGGGGTGGGACGGGGCTCAAAGGGGGTAAAGAGAACAAGGTCGCCTGTAGGTTGAGAATTGGATCGTGGAATAAAGGGACGTTGACGGGTAAGTCTGTAGAGCTGGCGGAGATCCTCCAGAAGATGAGGGTCAATATAGCGTGTGTGCAGGAGACTATGTGGGTAGGATCGAAGGCTAGGAATGTAGACGAGTATAAATTGTAGTTCTCCGGAGTCGTGAAGGGCAAGAACGAAGTGGGAATTTTGGTGGATAGGGAGCTTAGAGAGTCGGTGGTAGAGGTTAGGCGGGTGAATGACAAATTGATGGCGATTACGGTAGTAGTTGGAGGAAGCACTCTGAATATTAGCGCTTATGCGACGCAAACAGGCTTGGACGAGGAGGTTAAAAGGCGCTTCTGGGAGGCGCTGGATGAGGTGGTGCGGGGTATTCCGCCTACGGTGAAGTTATTCACAGGAGGGGATTTCAATGGTCATATTGAGTCGTATGCTGGTGGCTAAGGTGAGGTGCACGGTGGCTTCGGCCTTGGTGATAGGAACGGGGGTGGTACCTCACTATTGGATTTCACTAGAGCTTTTGAGTTGGTGATCGCGAACTCTATGTTTCCGAAGAGGGAGGAACATTTGGTTACTTTCCGAAGTATGGTGTCTAAGACTCAGATTGACTATATCATCCTCAGGAGGTGTGATAGGGGGTTGTGCGAGGATTGCAAGGTGATCCCGAGTGAGAACCTCGCAACTCAACATAAGCTCCTGGTGATGGACGTCGATATATTGATGAAGAGGAAGAAGAGGTTTGTACGGGGTCAGTCCATGATCAGTTGGGAAGCTTTTGTCTAGGGAAAATGCGCGGGAGTTGGAGGGGCGGATGGCGACTATGGGTGTCTGGAAGAGTGGTGGGGACGCTAGCGCTATGTGGACGACGACGGCGGACTGTATAATGGAGACAACGAGAGAGGTGTTGGGAGTTTCGAAAGGTTACTCTAGCGGGCACCGAGCCGACTGGTGGTAGAATGACGTGGTCCAAGGTAAAGTGAAAGCCAAGAAAGCGGCTTACATTAAGTTAGTAGAGAGAACTGACGAGGATCAGAGGAGAGCGAACAGAGAAAGATATAAGGAGACTAGGAATGAGGCGTAATTAGCGGTCACAAAGGCTAAGACTGCTGCATTTGGTCAGCTGTATGAGGAACTTGGGGGCAAAAGTGGGGACAAGAAGTTATTTCAGTTGGCCAAAGTGAGAGAGAAGAAGGCTTGCGACCTGGATCAAGTGAGTTGCATCAAAGACGAGGATGGTCGAGTATTGATGGAAGAGACCCAGATTAGGCAAAGATGGCAGTCGTACTTTCATGGACTTCTGAATGAAGAGGGGGATGGAAAAATCATGTTAGGGAAATTGGGGCACTTCAAGAGCCACGCGACTTTAGGTATTGTAGGCGCATTAAGGTTGAGGAGGTCGTGGGTGCGATGGGTAAGATGAGTCGGGGAAAAGCGACCGGACCAGATGAATTCCAGTAGAGTTTTGGAGATATGCGGGTAGAGCAGGATTGGAGTGGCTGTCTGGGTTGTTTAATGTTATCTTCATGACGAAGAGGATGTCTGATGAGTGGCGGTGGAGTACAATGGTTCCAGTGTACAAGAACAAAGGCGATATCCAGAATTTTAACAACTATAGGGGTATCAAGTTACTAAGTCATACCATGAAAGTTTGGGAGAAGGTGGTGGAAGGCAGGATAAGGAGGGCGGTGTTTATATCAGAAAACCAGTTCGGGTTCATGCTGGGTCGTTCTACTATGGAAGCTATCCACCTTATCAGGAGGTTGACGGAATAATACAGGGATAGGAAGAGGGATTTGCATATGGTGTTTATTGACCTAGAAAAGGCGTATGACAAGGTCCAAGGGACGTTCTTTGGAGATGTCTGGAGGTGAACGGTCTGCGATATGTATGAGGGAGCTATGACTCGGGTTAGGACTGTGGGAGGTGACTCAGAGCTTTTTCCGGTGGTTATGGGGTTACACCAAGGATCTGCGCTCAACCCGTTCTTATTTTCCCTGGCGATGGACACACTGACATACCATATTCAAGGAGAGGTTTCATGGTGTATGTTGTTCGCTGATGATATAGTTATGATTGATAAGACGCAAGGTGGCGTTAATGGGAGATTGGAGGTATGGAGGCAGGCTCTGGAGTCTAAAGGTTTCAAGTTGAGTAGGACTAAGAAGGAATATGTGGAATGCAAGTTCAACGACGTGACGGGGGAAGCAGATGTGGAAGTCAAGCTTGACTCACAGGTCATCCTCAAGAGAGAGTTTTAAGTACTTAGGGTCAATTATCCAGGGAGATGGGGAGATCGACGGGGATGTTACACACCGTATTGGGGTGGGGTGGATGAAATGGAGGTTAGCGTCTGGAGTCCTGTGTGACAAGAATGTGTCTTCGAAACTCAAAGGTAAGTTCTATAAAACGGTGGTTAGACCGGCCATGTTGTATGGGGCTGAGTGTTGGCCAGTCAAGAATTCACATATCCAGAAGATGAAAGTAGCAGAAATGAGGATGTTGATATGGATGTGTGGGCACACTAGGCTGGATAAGATTAGGAATGAAGATATTTGAGAGAGGGTTGGCGTGGCTCCTGTGGACGACAAGATGCGGGAAGCACGACTTAGATGGTTCGGACACGTGCAGAGGAGAAGCCTAGATGCCCTGGTTAGGAAGTGTGAGCGGTTGGATTTGGCAGGTAAGAAAAGAGGTAGAGGGAGGCCTAAGAAGTATTGGGTCGAGGTGATCAGACAGGACATGGCGCGACTTCAGATTTCCGAGGACATGGCTCTTGATAGGAAGGTGTGGAGGTCGAGAATTACGGTTGTAGGTTAAAGGGTAGTCGAGCGGTTTTCCTCTTTGTCCCGGTTTCCCTCTTTGTACCGACGAGTATGATAGTATTTTGTCTAGCGCTGCTAATTATGTTGTGTTTCACACTTTTGCATTATATTTGTGTTACTGCTTTCCCATTTATTTGTTGTCTCTCACGTTGCTGATATTATTTTTCGGATTTTATTGTCACAGAGCTATTGTCTCTGAGCCGAGAGTCTCCCGGAAACAGCCTCTCTAC